>OOFE01013020.1:4732-15452 GCA_900323365.1 Monocentris japonica | reverse complement strand
GGGTTGGGGTCGGTGTGGGGCGCCCTGCTGCTCCTGCTGGTGTAGCTGGCTGCCTGCTTGGTACCTGCTGCTCCAGAGCAGTGCATTACAGTAGGCCCTGTGTTTAGACAGTCTGACAGATCTCAACCTGAACACCCCGAGAACCCGGGGAATCAGCACTCCATGCATACATCACCCCCAGCCAACATCCACATCCTCTCTCTGTCTCTATTTCTCTCTCTCTCTCTACTTGTCTGTTTGCGAAGCTATCTTGCTTTGTGTCTCTTCTTTGCTCCTCTCTTGGAATCTCTTTCCTCACTTTTCCCTCTGTTTCACTCTCTCTCCTCCCTCTCGCCGCCTCAGTCCCCCTTCAACTCTGCTCTCTCTTATTCTCTCATGTTTCTCTCTCTGTCTCTCCCTCCCTCTCCTTTTGAGATTCAATAAGAGCCCTGGAGGCAGGAGAGAGAAAACAGGGGGTGTAAAAACATCTATGGTTTTATTTACAAAGGGCCCAGGTATTGCCCGGCGTTAAATCCGGGGGAAATGATTTATTTTCTGCCTATGTGTGGCACCGATCCCCGAGGCGTAACTAAGCAGTGGACCGGCCTCGCACTTGCAATTTACGGTGGCTGCAGAGGCTCATAAAGGAAGAATGGATTAATCTGGAACACGGCATAAACAATATGACTCTGACAGCCCTATTAAAACTTGTGCTACTCAGCATCAATTCTCTTCCACACTCTCTCTCTCTCTCTCTCTGTCTCCCCAGCCAGAGCCTGTTGGTGGGAGGCCGACTGGGAGCTCTGGAAAATTGACCGGAGCGCACAGCCCCGTTATTGTGCTTCCCAGAGTATCGTATTCAGAACAGGGGGGCGGTGCGTATCTACATATAGCAGCCGGACCTTTTAACTGTTTAACCTTTGGACATCATCGGGGGTATCGGATGTACTGGGTCCAGAGAGGAGACTCCCACAGTGCTCGTTAGGGCCGGGCCTAGGAGGCTTCCCATCCAGCACCAGTGGCCTCTTCATTTTCCATGAGCTGGGCTTCTTTTGGGAATGTGCTGCGCTCATTTCTGTTGGCATGGGCCTCCGTCTTTGGTTGGATGTATAGATTTGTAGGCAAACATGTTGCGGATGTGATACATGATATGGATAAGTAGTCAGTGCACATGTGCACACGGACGCGCACGTGCACACACGCGTACACATACATACACAAACAGTCTTCAGCTGCTCCCTGTGCCCCTTGGGAAGAGGTCACTCAGCATCTTCAGTGACCCTCAATAACCTCTCTCTCTCTCTCTCTCTCTCTCACACACACACACACACACACTTACACTCCTGTCATTTCTTTAGCTTCATCTCTGTCAGGGACAGGTGTACGCTAAGCCACTCAGGAAAACCCACACAGAGACAGCATCGATCTAACCACAGAAGCTTTTAACACATTTAAAAACAGCATTTCCAAGATAGCACCACACAACCTGTGTCTCAGAGAGAGAGCGACAGAGAGAGAGAGAGGGAGAGAGGAAGATGGAGAGAGAAAAAGAGAGGAGAGATGAGGGAAAAAAAGAAAAAAGTCCCTGAACAAGAGACATAGTTACTAATTAATGTCCAGCAATGGGTGAAAGCTCCAGAAGCATCAGGCAGGGAAAGAACAGCCCCGGAAATTGAAATCAATAAGTTCATTAGACTGCAGAGCCTGTTTCTGCAGCACCCCTCCACTTCCCCTGCAGACAAACACAACAACACCAGAAAAAACAGCAGCGAAACAAGGTTTGACCTATGTCCACTAGCCAAGCATTCCATTTATTTAGCCCTTATCGCAGGCCTGATCTGAAGAGGCAGCTACACACTGATAACGCCCCAGGATAATAGCAAGACCAGGCAGGGTCTGACCAAAGACAGACAGCCAAAGAACAGAAAAAGGGAAAGAAAGAATAATGCATTTGGAATCCTTCTCACATTCGCTCCCTATTTTCTTTGTGTACACACAGACAATGCTGATATACAAGGGACTCTTAGGAAACTTTTACAAGGGTTGTTTTTTTCTCTCGCTTCTCTTGTTTGGGGCTGTAATTTAGTGGATCCCCATCAATAAGTGAGGGAATAGCTTTGTGGATGCTTGGCCTGACAGCTAACAAGACCCAGGCTCTATCTGCAACAAACAGACAGAATACCTAACGCCGTTGTCTACGTGTGCACATTGAACAAACCGTGAATACATCTCATCATTCATGCAATGTACAGTATTGTCAAGGCTTCTGGTGAGCGTACGCTACAGAAGTGAGTGTGTGTGGTACAGGCCTGCCGACGAGAAGTTTTCCCCGTCTGAGTGACCTGAATGGTGTTTCTTCTTGTACGGTGGTAATCTCCAGAGCCCTGCAGGGTAGTAAAAATCAGTGCGATGGATGTCTTCCTCCACCTGAAACAGGGCCCATTATAGCTGCAGTCCCTATCAGCAGGGCCAGTGTCACGCCACTTCCTATTGCTGATTTATGGCTGCACAGCTCATGAATGTTAGCATACTGCATACACACAAAGTGACACATACTCACACACTCGCACACAAAATCATCCACAGAGGTGGATTTTCCAGAGGTAGCCCAACCTGTCTTCAAGGGCACCTTTATCACGCTCACAATCCCCTTTTCACCTGCAGATTAGCGCACAAGGCTAACTGGCCCGGCCAGACCAAGACCGTATCTCCATTCACACAAATGAAATACAAATGGACTTATTCTATCTCTGCAAAAAGCCCTTCCTTCAATCCCCCTTATCATAATACAATGGGACTGCAAATACAACTCTGTAAGACATTTCTGTCATCTTTTTTTTTTCTTTTCCAATCAAAGAGAGGAACTGTCCACCCTCCATCCGGAAGCTCAGGGGGTCAGCATCCCAGGGGGGTTCTGGGAACGCAAACACACTGCCGCGGTTGGCAAGCCGCTGCTCGCTAAAGAGTTCAGACAGAAGCCAAAACATTTGTTACGGACTCATTTCATTTCCTGGTAGAAATGTCCAGCACTGCAAAGCAAATGTGAGAACACGCGTTTACATAGCAAAGCTCAAAGGAAACTAAGTGTCAAGCTTTTCCCTCAACAGAAACAAGAACAGCTTTGGAGCTTGTGGGGGCTTGGGGGGGGGGCAGTGCAGGGAATAATGGTCAGTTAATGATGTTGGAATGCAGAGGAAAAGCACAGCACATGGTGGCAGGGTGTCCGGTTAGTCTGGCAGCAGTTAGACTGACTGCCCTGCAACCAAATGTTCACAGGTTCAAACTCCAATGTATCCATCAACCATGTGTCCAGTGGGAGACACTAAACCTCTACCAGCTCACTCTGGATACATGCACCAGGTAAGTGTCTAAAATGGAAATGTAAAGCATATCCAAACTAACACAGCCCTGTACTGCCCTCGATGGCATTCAAATATTACCATTCCAACTGTGTGTACAGCTGAGCTTTATTCAACATTATACTGACTACATAGGAGTGTGTCCAAAGGCGTTTCACAGCTTATCCATATTTAAGGCCTGGAACATACTGGCAGGGCTTAGCCCGGGGCACACAAACAACCCAGCCATATATATACAGGAGACAGGGCAGTCGGAGAGGCCACTGTTGACCATTTATTTATGAAGTCAAAGCTCAGTGGCAGCAAGCTAGCCACTCTGAAACAACTTAAAGCGCTTATATCCAAACTGAATATTTCATCTCCCTATCGCTACCCCTTTTGAGTCCCTTTCAAGGGGAGAAGACAGGGGAAAGATACGGGGCGAGAGAGAGAGAGAGAGGACACTGCAGGTGATGCAAGACCCCTCTCTAACCCAGTCAAAGTAAACAGGTGGGGCTGGGAAAGCAAGAGGAGGAGGAGGCGGAGGAGGAGGGAGACAGAGTGCTGCTCACACACCTCCTCAAGGTCAGGGGAAGGAGAAGCTTAGTATTCTCCCTCTCTCTATCTCTCTCTCCCTCTCTGTCTTTTGCTCACACTCACCTATTCTTTTTCCTTCCCTCTCTCTCTCGCTCTCTCTCCCTTGTTTCCCAGCACAACAGTTTCGCTGCCTGAACCTTTCATGTGCTCAGTGAAGAAAAAATGCTTCGGGGGAAAAAAGGGCCTCAGAAAGCAAAACGTTGTTGGGCACAGATTTGACAACATCCAGGGAATCTTTCCGTCTTTTGAAAGGACTCTGTTATGAAGCCGGGATAGAGAGAGGAGAGCCCCAGTTCACTGAGAATGTAAATGCACACTAGGCAGAGGAGAGAGCAGATTCTCTCTCTCTCTCTTTCTCTCTCTCTCCTCCTCCTGCTCCTCTACCTTACTCTCTTTCATTTTGATCTGTCTATCCATGGCCTGTGTGTGAGAGGGGATGAGGCTGGCAGGTGGCTGTGTGCAAAGGTATTGAGGCCTATGAAATATTTACCAAAGCAATAATGACTCCCTGGACAGAGTGAGTGGAGGAAGAAGGCGAAGAGGAGGGAGGAAGAAAAAAAAAGAGAGAAATAGGAGAGTGAAGGAGTGCTTGTCTTCATTTTTTTGTCAGAGGCAGGGATGGGCAGAGATGATTGAAGCGGATCCCAGACTTTCAAACTTTGGTTGTTCTCTGAATGAAGAATAGGGAATGGTGATGGCACATGATAGTGCTTAAAGATATCAAAGTCCAGTTGGCAATGATGCTAAATTTCAAAATAAAATAATAACTGTGATATGTGTTCCCTTTCCATGGCCTTTTACAACACACTGAAAGTAGTTACAGACTGAGTTGGGGGGATCCAGTACAAAAGGAACAGCACCAGTATGCTCCAAAATATACATGTTATGCAAAAAGAAGTTTCTGGTGTAGTGAGTCTCAGAGACGTGAAATGAAAGGTACTTGAAGTGGTAGTCTGTGAGTTCCTTCTTATTTTGATTTTGCTAGCATTTCTGATAAGCAGTCATTGCTGTTCTGTTTCTGCACTGCTTCCCAGAGATCACCTGTTAATCAACCAGTGTGTCCAGTACTGTGACGTCTTTTTTGTTGGAGTTTGAGTTTCTGTAGGTGGCGCTCTTTTCTTTGTCTGTTCAGTCATGGTGGCTATCGCTGCTCATGCTAACTACCCAGTTCTTCTTCTATTTATTCCAAACAAACCGATGTTGCTGCTGCAGGAAACATAAAATGCATCACTCCCTGTGCACCAGAAAAAGACCAAACCTGACACCGGATGTTTAAAGATTTCATTTTATTACTTGAAAATACACAAAGAATTAAATAAAAGGTGTTTTGGAGCACATTGCAGATACTTTTATAAAAGAGACCTGAAAAATGAAAACACACATGAACACACACCGCACATACTCACATGCACACACACTCACTCTGAAGTCTTGTAATATTACCGTCCCCAGGGCTGGTGGAGGCGAGCCCCTGTGGGGAGTCTTTAATGCACGGCCCTCCCCTTGTTTACCTCTGTGCAGACAAGACTCAGCAACACACTGTGGGTCAGTTTGATCCGGACAGCCAGCAGAGCCCGCTTCAGAAGAGACAGTGGAAGGAAGCTCCACTAGGGCGCTGCTGTTTTCTCAGTCTCTTCATACCACTACCAGGATGCTGGGGTGGCTCAGAACAACAGTGAGCCCTCTAACCCAAGACTCGGGGTTTAGGATGTAAGGAAGGGCTGCTTCAGTGCAGGGCCGGTAGGGGGTCCGTTTGAATGTGTCTACAATGGGAGTGACCCGTGGATAGGGAGCAAGGGTTGAGACAAACAAACATGAACCCTCACTCCGTTTATCTCAGTATGAGACTGCAGCAGAGGTGGAGAAAGTATTGAAATGTTTTAATGAAATAGAAGTGCTGTTACTTTAGTTGAGCTTTCCTCAAGTGGAAGTATGTATACTTGTCTTGAAGTGGAATTAAAAGAGTTGCTTGCAAAAACACTGATGAATCCTTATGAATCCAAGATTTGGGGGAGGTTGTTTTTAAATCACATCAACAAGATAGAATCAATTAGCAAGAAAAGTCCAAAATCAATGTGTTTACACACACAACATATATCATTTAGTGGACCAATTTTATCCAAAGCCTTACAGTATGGGTGGGAATCCAACCACTAACCCCAGCAGTATTAGTGCTATTCTCTGCCCGCTGAGCTACACAGCCCCAGTGGGAAATACTAAAAAAGTAGTTTCTATAAAAATCTACTCTAGTACAGTGACTTAGAGTAGTTGCAATTAGTTACTTTCCACCACTAGGTCCGGCATTGCATTGACTTAGCAGTGAACTCCAGAGTGTGTTAGCATGGAAGATTTGAGTGAGTGAGTATGTGTCCAAAACATGGCACTCCCTGTGTACTCCCTGAAGTGAGAGGCTACACTTCCTGATCAGCAGGCCTGACACACTGGACAGCTGACCTTTGACCTCTCATCTCACCTGAGTCACGGAGTGACCCCGTGGCCCGCTCTCTGGCTCCTGCAGGGTCGCCGGGGTCACAGTTGACACAGCAGTACTGTGTTATGCTGAGCTCTGAGAGCCTCCACACATCAGCACCACCCCTTCCCTCAGGAAGTCAATGTCAAACCAAATAGACTAGGACTGTGTGTGTGTGTGTGTGTGTGTGTGTGTTTGTTTGTTTTGTTCTCCTCCTTTTTTTTCCTTTTGTGCCCTTATTTATTTGAATTCAGTATGATGTGCTAGTTCTTCTGTTTTATGTGATGATTTAGATAAGTCCTATATAGATAAAGTTATTATCATTATTATTAATCGTAGTAGTAGTAGTAGTAGTAGTAGTAGTAGTAGTAATAGTAGTAGTGGTATTATGTGTGTGTTAGTGTGTGTGTGTCTAGCTTTCACATGAGGAATTTCCTCCCCTCAACTATGGATTTCTCCTCCTCCCCATGCATCTATATTAATATGAGCATTCATTTCTCCCATATGTAGATATTGCAAATCTAAGAGGAACTGGGGGGGGCAGATAGAAAAGATTGAATGGCTTTTAGAATAAATGCGGCGTGGGGGCCATTCCAAACGAGCCCATCTGTATGATCCATAATTGATCAGGATGACAGAGTGTGGTGCGGCAGCGCTCGTGGGCCGCATCTGACAAACGACCAGACACGACCTTAAGAGCTGACCTACACACAACGAGGAGAGGAAGAAAAAACCAAAACAGAATGAACATACGAGCGAACCGAGGAGAAAAATCTATGCGGCTGAAGTGAAACTGCCTTTCGTCTGGTGAGCGATGTTAAACAACAACTGGACCGGCAGGCAATTACCATGATTGGAGTGCTGTGCCCTGTGAGAGCCATAGAGAGGGAGAGAGAGAGAGAGCGAGAGAGACAGAGACAGAGTAGAGAGATAGATTATCCCCACCTCCTCCCTCCTCCATTGGCCACAGGGGCCCAGTGCTGATTAGCATGCATGCTTTTACAGGCCGGGCCAACCCGTCAATGCTCTCCACTTTATTTATTAGTAAATAGAGACAGATGGCGATGAGGAGGTGGTATCGACTAGCCATAGCCTTTTAAACAGGAATCAATGGCAGGGGTGGAGCACTGAGACAGGGGCATTAACTCTGTAATATGGCCTCATGAAATGACTGGTCACAATCAGCCAGAGTTGTGCTGTGGCTTCTGAGGCTCGCTCTATTTCTAAGTGAGCCAGGCCCATATATGACTACATGGCTTTTTGTTTTGTGAGGGCGGGGGAAACACTGATTCGCTGGAGACTTACACGACCGCGCTGCTGTCAACGGATTTAGAAGTGGAGGCAATATAGCATCGATCCCATTGATTAGCCGTACAGGCGTGTTAGTGGTTTTACTTTAGTGGCAGAGAAGCATTAGCTGCCAGCGGGGCTAACGGAGCGGTGGTCGAGCGGGAGCTTGGATCTTGTTGTGGTTGTATGTGACAACATGGGAAGGTCCTGCAGCCTTCAAATTGAATGTGTGTGTGTGGTGTGTGTGTGTGCAGTAAACTCATCCATGTTTTTAGGGAAGAAAGAGAGGAGACAGGGAGATGCAGAAAGCTGACAGAGGGGATGGAGGGGTACACTAGTACAGCGTGGGAAGCACACTAGTGTTAGAGGCAGAGGGTGCGTGAGAGAGAAAGAGAGATACAGAAAAGGAGGAAGAGGTGGGGGAAATGGGTGAGGAATACGACAAGATAGATAGATAGATAGATAGATAGATAGATAGATAGATAGATAGATAGATAGATAGATAGATAGATAGATAGATAGATAGATAGATAGATAGATAGAGATGCAAAAGCAAAGAGACAGAGGTGTGGAGCAGACAGGGATCATGTCTCGTCTCCGGCATGCAGTGGAGTCTTGCTGTAGAGCCGCTGTCAGAGGTCATCTCCATCATCTATATTAATAAGTCTTTATCATCTCCCAGCACTGTCTGCCTGCACGCCCAGCTGCAATCCAACATAGAACAACTCATCCCCCAATAACCCTTCAGCCCCCTGCACAGGGACCGTCTGAGCCGCGGTGAGCCGACTCCTTAAACCACCCACTGCCGAGGCAATTAAGAGTTTAACCTGGATGCAGCCCAGGGAATCCAGAGAGAGACTCTCCACTCTGCTCCAGTCGAATAGAGCAAGGCTGTGCAGCAGGAGAGGGAGGAAGGGAGGGAGGGAGAGAAGAGAGAAGAGAAGAACAAGAGAAGAGAAGAGAAGAGAAGAACAAGAAGAGAAGAGAAGAGAAGAGAAGAGAAGAGAAGAGAAGAGAAGAGAAGAGAAGAGAAGAGGGGGAAGTGAGACAGGAATAAAAAAATGGATGAGCGAGATGGAGAGGGAGAGGAGGGTGAGGGATCGAGAGACAAGGATGCTGCAAGGAACAGTGAGAGAGATCAGGTGAGGAATGGAAAGACGAATGGATGAAAAAATGAAGGGGAGGAAAGTGAGACAAGAATAAAAAAGACGATGAGGAGAAAGAAAGAGAGAGAGAGATGGAGAGGAGTGGGAGCAATGGAAGAATGGAAAACAATGAACAAGAAGAGCGAGATGGAGGGGGAAAGAGACAAAGAGAGACAGGAAACACTACACGAGTATGACACAGAGAGAGAGAGACTGAGATATCGCAGGAGGCCGACAGAAAAAGACAAAGAAGAAAAAGCTGAAAAGCCCGCAAAGGGTGAAGAAGAGCGGCGGTGCAAGGGAGGTTGGTGGAGGCAGAGGGAGGAAGCTCAGCACAGTGTACACATCCTTCTCCATGAGAAGAAGGTCACAAGCTCTCTCTGAGGACTCCCTTAAATAAAGTCCCGTATCCTACACTTTCCTGTGCAAACAAGCTCCTCTGCTCTTTATCAACTAAATATGAGGGGACTTTGACCGGGGGACGAAAATTCAATATTTTTCCCCCCACCAAATATTTAAACCAAGCAAATAAACAGACAAATAAATAGATCTCCTCTGCCAGGGGAGAGGGGGCCAGCCGGTCCCCTGGATGTAATTTGACGGCCCACTTACTTGGAGGGCCAGAGCCCAGTGCTACTCAGACACTCATTTGAAGAGCTGTCAATCAAGGGGCAGTGGCGTTGGTGCTCAGAATATGTGTTTGTGTTAGTGTGTGTGTGTGTGTGTGTGTGTGGTGTGCGGCTGTTCATCCTCAAGGTTGGAGCAGATAAGGTGAGCATCTCTCCCAGTGAATACATCACACCTCCCTCCTCTCCTCCCTCCCTGCCTCCCTCCGTCTAACCATCCATCCCTTCCCTTCTTCCACACTGCCTATCAAACCATCCTAACGCTGGCCTAATAGTCTCATCTCGTCGGTGTCCAGGAGATGCATTAAACATGACGGCGGTGTGGGGGTGGGAAGATGCGGTTGCTTGTCTCTGCTAATTCTACGCAACTGATTAAGTTTTAAACTGCCGTGTGCCGCTTCTCTCTCCTGCTGGGTACAGGGGGCTGGAGGCTGGCGATATCAAAAAGGCCTTTCATCCATGTCAGATGAGATGCAGATGATTTAATTACGGCTGGCCTGACATCAAGACCACTTCGCGGAGAAGCTGCTATCGCTAGAAAACTATCCGTTTAATCCCACTGATAGGAATGGCAGGGCGCTAACTGGGCTCACAACGCTAAGGAAGTGAGACAGGTATGAGCAGAAATGCTTGAATGCTGCTCAGGGGAAAGAGGACTCACTGAGTATATAGAGTGGAAATGAGTGATGGGGAACATGAGGACTTGGTAGTAGATAAACTGAGAGGAGGAGGAGGAGAAGAGAGGAGGCAAGTAGAGTTTTAGAAGGTGCAATACAATATTTCCCCTAAACTCTGTAGCTTCCTGTTGCAAAGAGAATGTTGCTAACCCCCACCACAATGTGAAATGCAGTGTAGAGCCTCAATACTATATGGTTATTATACTCATGTCTCAGTTTAATGTGGTAATGACTTATTGATGTTAAGACGCTACACCTATCACCTTTAAGGCAGTTGTTTTAGACTTCTGGAGCTTTGGGGTGGAGAACTGGACCAGAGGTGTGCAAAAGACATAGCTGTAGAGAAATGGGTCAGCTACTGGAGATTGTAAATGAGAGAGAGAGAGAGAGAGAGAGAGAGAGAGGGAGGGAGAGGTCCTGTCGGACAGAGGATAGCGGTGCTGGTCACCAGAGCCCCAGAGCCAGGGCCACAGTGACGACCCACAAACATGCTCTACTTTCAGTCAGGCTACTGTTTGATCTGCAACCCCTCGCTTGCTCAACATTCCCCTTCGCTACATACACACACACACACACACACACACACACACACACACAC
>OOFE01013019.1:10283-22511 GCA_900323365.1 Monocentris japonica | reverse complement strand
CAGACAGACAGACAGACATACACACGCACACGCACATACAAATCATAGCAAATAACATAGCAAACAAAGTGTAAGATGCAATTAATTATGTATTTATTTTCTTAGAATAGAATTACAATCGTTTTTATCATTTTGGTGAATTACAATCATTTTTTCCCTCCTTTCATCTCTCCGCTTTTGTTCAGCATGTTTTAGTCTATGACTTGTGTTCCCTGTGTTTGTTTGTTTTTTTCCATTATCTATGTTTCTGGTTGTATGCATAGTACTGACACTTTGTTATGGGGTGTAGAGGTGTTCGAGTGCACGGATAGAAGAGTACACCCTCTGTATTTTCACATATAGTGGTGGGAGGACATTTGTCTATGAACATTCACAAACTGCACTCAAATGCCATCTGTAAGTAAGCCACATATTGTTCTCCATGGTCAAATTTACACCACAACCTAGAATCCCACTAAGACGTATTGATGGCACCTTCTTAGCAAAGTAAATACAATTAGAAAAAGTAATTAAAAACATAATCCCCGTTTTCCCCCATGAATGATGCAATGCCCTTTTGGCCCAATCGGTGACAATTCAAAGTTCTATTATATGTGAAAAATTACTTTCTGGAAAGTGTAATGGTAGGAGTGGTCTCCAGAGTTTTCAGATAATTGCTATAAGGCCAGTGAGTGTAATTTTGCAAATGGCACATCTCGATGGGAAGATACATCATTCACCCAGTTTTCATCAAAATCAGGCCAGCACTTTCACAGATATTGCAAGTGACTCAGACAGAGACAGTTCCAAAACCCCATTAGTGTGGGGTAAAAGTAGATGTGTCTGTTATTCCAAGTTGTGTCTGTTATTCAATGCGGGTGAATACTCTATGTATAATAATATAATAAGCAACTGTACATGCACACATCCTCCATCTAAAGCAGAAAATAACTACTGTTTGATTGAAAAAGGTAGTGGCAAGTCATCAGGGCATGGGATTTTTTCATGAATCTGCATTTTTGAATCTGAATTTAAAAGGGAATAACTGTGAATAAGGTTTTGCAGTGGTGAATTTCTCTGTGCATAGCAAATGCTCCCCTAAAAAATCCATTCAAAATTTGAGCATGCAGAAGTGCTCTTATTGCATATATTAAGATGTGTTAGTGCGGGGAGGTCTTTTGATGAAAGTGGGTTTCCATGTATATTTAATGCTCTGGTTTGCCTGGCTCTGCTTGAATGTGGATCATAATGAGGACTGGCATGTTGAAAACAGACTGCGCCACTCCTCTCCTCCCCAGGTGCACACAGCAGTCAGATCAGAAATCAGCCCTGATTCTTAGCTTCTGCCCTTACAGTCAGTTTGTCATTACAAACTGACTACATCATTTCCATGCCTCTCTACGTGTGTGTGTGTGTGTGTGTGTGTGTGTGCATTATTCAATAAAAGGCCCCCTGTGACAACACTATGGGGAATTAGTAAAAAAGAATAAAAGACACTTCCACTCAATAGTTTACATCAGTTCTTTTACTATTATATATTATAAATATTTGGAATATTTACATTTAGAAAATAGTCTATTATTTTCAGATATTCCAACATGTGGATATTTTCCCACAACTGTACAGCTGAATCGCATAATAAACCTAGCTACAAACCTGAGACACTAGAATAACATAATTACAGCAGGGACAGGTTTCTGAAAACTTGCTACATAGCAGCAATTATGAGTACAGAAAGTACAAAAACATATTGGACCCAGTACAACTTTCAAGTCAACAAAAAATCTGACTATATTTACCACAAAATATACTAAATATACTACATTGTCAAATCTGGCAATGCAAAATATCAGCCAACTATGGCTGACTCTGTAGGCAAAATAAAATGTTTAACATTTATTTTGTGATGTCAACTACTTATTAGAGGACATCATGATGCTCATAATCAACGTGTTCAACCATGCAACCCTGACCCTCCCTCCTTCCCATGCACACATACACACACACACACACACACACACACACAAACCAAAACAAACAAATAACTCCATTCAGTCCAGTGTGCTATTCTCTCCAGTGCTCCTTGCAAGGATCCATCATAAGGAACTGCTAAACAATATGTTAGTGATGAACCATTTCTGTCCAGTGCATTTTTGGAGAGTCAGTTGGTACCCAAACTCGTTGTCATTGCTTGCTAAAAGCTCTAGGCATCTCTTTGATTTCCTGTTTTGAATGGATCCTCCCTGGAAGATAAAAGCAGGTAAATTAAATTGTGGTGGGGTCCACAATAATTATTTCTGTACAATATAGCTCCTTGCCTTCCTCAAACCCATACTGCTGTGAATTGATAGTGATGTGATTTGCTCAAGCACCCCAAGCTCTGTGCCCTTTGGCTAATTCACACTGACATCTTCATTGGGCTTACCGGATAGCATCGACAGGGCCTCCAGGCAAAAACAACAATGTATTTGCCATTGCAATCATCAGCTTTCTCAATTGGAAAGCCAGGATTTTGAGATAATGCATTGGCTGGTTAGATTGCATCAACAGAGGAGGACAATACACAAACACAAATACACATATACATGTACATATACTATACATAACAGGCACACACTAGATCTGTAAAAAAACACATTAAAGATGGAAGAAGAAATGCAACAATGCAACAATAGCATACAGATCTCATCTCAAACACCTCAGAGCTTAAGAAGCTAAGTTTGTGTAAAAAGCATACAGCATAAAGCTCTGACAAACCCTTATGTGATAAGAGCTCAATCTGTAAACTCAATCTCAGTTTTTCTCACAAACCTATGATGTATTAATGCACTTCATGTTGAAACCAAGTGCACACAGTGTTGTCTTTGTCTATGTCACACTGTATTGGCAGGTAACATGAACATTATGAATACAATTGCAATGTATGAGGCTTTAATGGCCCATTGGAGGAGGACCCAGTATCTGGGATGCAGTTGTAATGTTTTATTTATTCAAGCTTCTCTATAGCTTGTCGCCTAATTTTGACCCAATTCAGAGTGTGCCTGTGCCTGTTTCTCTTGCACTCTGCTCTCTCTTTTCAGTCAGCGTACATCCTATTTGAGAGTGTCCAGTTAAACATAAGCCTATTGCAATGTCATTTTAAATGTTGCAAAATTACTCTAAATTCAAAACCATGGAAATGAATGATTTGGCGAGCCAACCGATGCTTGGTGTTTACGTGCTCTTGCTCCACTCAACCCAGGACCAGTTTAGTCCATGCTTCTTACCTTGCTTACCTGTAATTTGGTTTTGGGTACATATTTAGCTGTATCTTAATTAAAGTATTAAATCTATAAAAAATGTTAGTCATATAATAAGGCAACACCTATTATGTATGCCTCCCATTTTCTTCTTTGTTTGGATTAAGCCTATATCTTGTATTCTTTAACTTACTGATGAATGAACTGTAGTACATTTACAATATGTATGTGTGTACAATATGTATGATATGTACATAAGTCAGTGACACACTCTCTTTGCTCTATTTGCTCTTTGCTTTGCTCTCACTGCTCTTTAAATGCAGTCCCCTTGGTGACATGAATGTAGGCCCTGCTCTGATATTGCCATCTTGCCACCCTTTACCAGGGCAAACATAGGCATATTCACTTCTTCTATGTATAAAGTGCAAGCTGCACAGACTGTTCCCTTGAGTGAGTGCTTGCATCACTCTAGCAAGGAGTTGTGTGACAGATTCTCGAATAACAGCTACTAAAAATGATATATAATTAGTTATTTAGAAGACAACATCTGGGGCAGAATGAAAAATGAGAAATCTCTGATTTGTAAGAGGATGAAAAATATGGTGCTGACGGGGCTGGAAAAAGAAGGAAGTCTTTAATCATAAAGAAAATAAGGTCCAACAATTTATGAAGGATGAACTCAATATGACAGCTGAATAAGTTGCCAGAATCTGAATTGAGAGAGCACATCATTTCAGCAAAAAAAAGCATGCCCTGATGAAATGGGGCAGCATTTTCTCATTAAAGTGGCAGTATTGGCAAAGGGCAAGTAACTGAAGGGGAAGCCCTCAATAGTCAATACACTGTGGAGAGAATTGTAGGGAGAGTGCTCTTCTCAGTACTCTGAGAGCAGTGCAGAGGGAAGTGAAAAAAAGGACTAGACAAGCATTGGACAAGTTGTACATTCATGATCAGTTATAGCATTACACACTGTCTGCTTTATAATGACTAGTTTCAACAAGCTGACCTTGGCCTGCCATTATTCTGCCATTCTTTCTTCCCATAAATTCCTTTCAGCTGAGTCTTTATATTCTGTCTCCTGATGGTTTTACTTGTATAGGTACGTCTGACAGACTGTGAACTAAATTGTTTAAATTCCGGGTCAGTCGAGCCTGTCTGTTATGCCAGAGAGACTCATGGTATGTTAACAGACTGATGATAACTCATGGAGAAGGGCAAATGAGACATTTTTGCTTGCCCTCACTCTTATGAAGATGGTCTCCCCAAACTAGAAACACTATTATTTTTTTTGTTGTTGTTGCTCCTGTGTCAACCTAAAACATGGTTATAACCACTCATGAAACATAGTTCAAATTCAGAATGGTCTTCATAAGCATAAACTGTAGTATCCCAAATCTTCCCTCACTGTCTGGTTTGGCTGGCATGGGTGTTGCTGGCTGGTGTGTGTGTGTGGGAGGGTGATGTTTTTATTTGTTAGAGCAAAATAATAAAACAAAATGATAAAGTGAAGGAAGGTTTAGGATACTATAGTTAATTCACCATGCTATAGTTACTTTTAAATGTACCATACTATAGTTACAATAATTATTTGATATAAAAAATAAAAAACATCACCCACACATACCCACACAACACCCATGCCAGCCAACCCCTTCACTCCTACCCACCCACTAAAGATATGCATGCGTTTGCCACCATGCTAACACTCAGACTTGCTGCAGCCCTCAAAACACCCACAAGACACATGTGCAGTTGAAATTGGCTCAGTAATTCCAGGGCCATGATATGCCCCATCCTTGTTGGTATGTCCCCATCCTACATGTTAAAATTTACAGTGTTAAATCTAGTACCCACTTAAAGTGGAGACCATGAAGATATGTGACATAAGAGCTCAAGCATACAAAACCTTTCACACTTACGGGCCATTCTGTTGTTCAGTTCAACAGTGACCTGTTTAACGTGGTTGAATGAATATTGTACTGGTGGAGGGATCTAAGCCCTCTAGTATAAATATTTGAGGTTTTCATTTGTCTAAAACATTAATACAGGCCCAACAGGTTAAATCTATAATTGACTTTACCATGACAGTTGTGTGGCAGACAACAATGTGGAGTCCTGGCAGTCATTTTTGACACAGAATGTCCAAATCAAAACTTCAGCCTGCAAGCACAGAGCTGCTAATGAAGACAGAGAGAATCATTCAAATGCATTTACTCTTCTTGTTTACATGGGTTGCAGGAATGTGGGGAACTCTGTGAACTATGAATCTCCCTTTCAGTCTGGTGCCCCCATGTCACTCCTTAATTCCAGCCACATCAAAAAGCCAGCCCTGCTTTTCAATAAACATTAAACCCTTAAATAGACCCAAGCTAAGTCCCCAATTGGCTTTACTGCCACATTTACAAATGACCTTACTTGATGGCTGCTGATAATTGCTTTGGATTTTGATCTCATATTTTAACCATTGGTCCATTTTACCATGTGGGGGCTATGTCATATTTCTTATTTCTGCATGGTTTGTCACCTGAGTGAAGAGCCAGTGGAGCTTCATACGTTTGGCTGTGGCATAGCTGCACTCAATGAGGCGCGGCCTGCTATTCACATCCACCAGGCACTTGTTGTCATCGTCATCAACGGTGGGACTGAGCATCCCGACTTGTAGCTGCTGAGTACTGGTGTAGTACACATTCTGGAATGACAGAACATCAGACCTGAACACACTCTACTGTACTGCACATTCAGACCACTGGGAGTCATTTAGATAATGCCCCTTCCAGTTCTGTATATGAAGCTAGAGGTAACAAACTATGACCCAAATGTGACTTGCTCTTGGGCTGTCTTTGAGTTTGAACAAGACATTCATGAGGTTGACTTACACACAGTTCATGCAGCTATCCTGACTGAACTGAGGACAAGGCAGGATATGGCAGGGTATGGCAGGAAACAACTCATTATAAATTGAGGAATGGTGGATATGAATTGACCAGCCAAGAGAAAACCCTGATAATTGTACCCTCTCTGATGTAATCCGTCCCAATTGCCTTTTCCAAGGGCAATTGTGTGCCCATATTTAGCTGGCAGAAACAGTTGCAGGAAACAGCAGGAAAGCATCTATTCGAAGGAACAGCCTCAGTGGTGTGAGTGTGTGTGAGAGAGAAAGACAGAGAATGTGTGAGTAAAGGTGGGGCAAATGATGTATGTGTTTTTAGTTTGGTAGAGTTCATTTGCACAGTGATAAAACAGAAGTAATGAAAACAACAGTGACATTATGTGACAAGAAAACACAGAAAGATGAGATGCAATCACTAATATGTGCAGATCAGAAAAAGGGGCTCATGAAAATATCTCATCTTAAAATAAATACAAGAAAGAAATAAACAAACAAACAAATGACAACACAATTCAAAATGACAAGCAAAGGCACAACTGAACTGGATGGCAGAATCTAAATGACAACAGAAACAACATGGCAAGAATGGTAGAACAACAATAAAACCAATAAATTGACAAGGCAAATAAAAACACATAAAAATAAATAATGATATAACAGCAAAAGTGAGTGTGATGATGAGTGGGAGGGTGCATGTGTGAGTGAGAGAGAACACACTCACACGTGTGCAGATGGAAGGAGAGACAGATAGAGAAAGTGTGTGATGTGATACTGAGGCAAAACTCACCGTATATATTTGAAATTGTTGAGAGATGCAGAATCACCGACAACGTGAATGTACAGATACAGAGGATCTCAACACTGTTCCACTTTTGAGATCCTCTATATCTGACTGAGATAACTGACAATGGGTAGTCTGGAATCTGGGACGGTGCAGGTATTTGACTGTCTGTTGTCTGAATTTTGAAGGTAAGGGAAGAAATTCTGGTTGATGTATGAATTTATAAATATCTACTTTTGTTGGAGACAGAAAAAAGAGTGGTACTGGTAGCAAATGTGGAAGCCCAAGCAACTCAGCAGTATGTGATGTCAGGGTTAATGAAGTGTTAGTCCATGAAAGCGGTAGAGTGGTAAGTATTGATTTGTATAGACTGTCGTGACAAACAGTGTCAAACACATTTGATGTGTTTAAAAGTATTCAAGAGCATATTCCTTATTCATTTTAGAAGAGTGGATTTTATCAACAAGTTATAGGAAAGCAATATCTGTCAAATATCTAAATCCATGCTGATAATCATACAAAATGGAATGAACCTTTAGATGTTTCAAATCTCTGTTGCACACTAACGTTTCTAGAATCTCAGACAGAGAGATGGTTGTTAAAACATATTGGGTCCTCTGATTTAAAGAGGGGAAGTATGTGCAGCATATTGTTTTTTACTATATATTTTATTCTTTTATTTATTACGTCGGTTGTATTTTATGTCATGTCTCATGCTCTGTTTTTTTTGCACCGTGGTCCTGTGAGAAACGGTATTTCGTTCGGCTGTATGTGCTACATGTATGGCTGAAATGACAATACACTCAACTTGAACTTGAACTTAAGCAACATTAAGATCCTTTGAAATTAATCTCCAATTATGAGGCTCCAAATTTTTTGAGAAAATATTCATATGTCAATGGTTTGATAATTGAAGAAAACACCTTAGTTATCAGAGATGAAATGATGCCATCATGACCATCATCTTGGCAATTATTTCCATGACTTCCTTGGTGAGTCTGAATGATGTGGCTCAAACCTCATTAAAAAAAGATAGCTTCCTTTCATATAATCTGAGGGACAGCCATCAGTGTAATTAATCTTCACAGCAAAGGAAAACATAACATAACAGGATAACATTTAAACATAGGGCATGCTAGATTTCACTTGCAAAAGACATCCCTAATCCCATCAGGAATGCTAGTGCTCCTCTAATCCTTTGTTTGATGTGCTTGGATGAGAGATATTTTAAGTTAACAAGGTCTCAGGATGGGCTGTAGAATTTTATTTATGTTTCCTGTTGAGGTAGTTAAGGGAAATGTGGAAAATGTTCTGGGATGATCAGCTTCTCAAGCTTTCATAGCTTAGTTGAAGTCTTTACTAAAGATTTCCCCCCAGTTTTAATTTGCGCAGTGATATAAATTCAATACAGGTGCAATGAGTGTGAAACATCTCCAATGGATTTATTTGAACTGGGGAGGATAACAGGACAGTGAGCTTTTGGCCTGACTATATAAGACAACTTTACACCTGACAGGACAAAGTAATAGAAACCTGAAAACAATCTCCTCAGACATAATAGGCTCAAGGGATCAATAGGAGTTCAATGGCGCAAAAGCTAGACAAAGTAAATGATAAACAAGTTGCGCTAACATTTGAAGAAATCTGATCTCCATTTAATTTGGGCTGAGAAATAACGCAAGACGTGCTCAGTATTCAAAGTCTCCATAGAAAGAATCCCAGAATTATGCTTTTGAAAACATTAACATTAACATTAATTCAATGTAAATTGAAACGTGTGTTGTTTGCTAATGGTGGATGAGTCTCAGTGTGAGTGAGTGTGTAGGCACATTTGTGTGCATATGTGCACTTGCATATAATTCTACCTCTTAGTACGTGTATGTGTGTGTATCTAGTTATATCAGTGTTGGGAGTGTAAAGGCCATAGCCAGTGAGCAGGACATCAGTCACTTATGATAACAATGACACGTAAAATAATGTGGAGCAAGCAGTCGTCCTGAGATTGGGGTGCATCAGCCTGACCCAGAAAGACCCAGTGATGTGTGATACTCCCCATTATCATTATTACACTGTGTAATAATGTGTGCTATCCCTAGAATTAGCAGCTAATTTCTGTCAGGTGAACGGGTAAAAGTAAACCTTTTCTAAATATGACTTGAAATTGACGTAAGGTGAAGAAAGAAACAAACGTTCTGTGCAACGTGTGTAGAAACCTGACACACTCCAACATAATGGAGAAAAATGAATTCCATAATGTGCTCTGTCAGTTATTTTCGTCTAAGCTGAATCCAGTTAAGACAGTTGCCCCAAGGCAATTAAAAATGAAGAGATGGTTGCCATGTGTTGAATGAATGATGAGGACTGTTGGTGTTAAAGGAGAGATAGGAGACCAGCAGAGGAAAAGTGAATTATTTTTCTTCACAAAGGAAAAGGTTTTATTGAAAAGAAAAATCTAAGACGAGAATAAGAAAGGGGTGATATATTAATACTGGCTGTATGCTATATACTGTATGAAATGATGATGGGCTAATGACAGGTTAGTGTGTTCTAACCTGAGGTGTCATCCCGTGACAGAGATACAGGATGGGGACGTTGTCAGTGTCAGGCCCCTGGTCCAGACACAGGTCACTCTTGAGAGAATTCTTTAACTGACAAACACAGACACACACACGCCACACAGAAACACATACAAAGAAAAGGAGCAAAAGATTTGATTTGTTACTCAAATAGCTGGTTCGTGGCTGAGGTCCATTATGTACCAGTGAATCGAGACTATGTTTACATGTGTACTACATTTACAGGGGAAAGAAATGATGATCTTAATAGTAAGTACTGACCACCGCCATTTTTTTTTTGTTGACATCAAAATGTCAAGTTTGCACAGACAGCAAAAACCAAAAATTAAAAGGAGTAAGATGTTTATGAAGAAAGCCAACTGGGTTTCTCATAATCGCAATATGAGCTTAACCGGGTTATCCTAAGCGATTTATGACATTTACGTGCATCGACCCAAAACCAGGTGAATTAAGTAACTTAAGTACAGAATTGTCTGTGCATGTAAACATAGTCAGTGAGACAAGGTGACATTACTCCAGTAGTCAGAATGTCATTTAATGATGTCTTGTATTATTTACAATTTAAGTTAGACTTCTAAAATGTGAATTATATTCCTAAATGAACTTGTGTTTTATAATCTTTAATAATAATGAAAATCATAAGCATCATGCATGATGAACATGTATACTTTATAAGCCTAGAGGGTTATTCTGTCATGACAAAGGTCTGCTGGATTGGGAGATACTAACTGCACCGTAGGGAGTTCCAGGACTGGTGGATGGTGTGAGGACTGAATTAGGCAAAACATGTGAGATCTCAAGGACAGAGTCAGGGATGATTCAACTCCCCATTGGCTCAGGATTGTCTCTTTCTATCAGATAATCAGTAAATCCACAGGCAGCACCTAGCGTAGTTCTGACACATTGTTAATGCTGAAACACTTCTAGTGCAGGAGAGTGGAAAATAATAATAAAAAGATTTAAGCCATACACCAAAATTTGTCTTTGTCTTGTAATTCTGGGTTGAACAAGGCTGGCATTCTATCGTTCTCAAACCACCATGATTGACAAGCCCATCAAATGCACATAGCAGCTACAGAATAGCGAGGACAACTAACTCTGAGAAATAATTTAAATAAGGCTGGCCTATTTCCTCCTGGTCTCCTCAACCATAAAACATGAGGAGCCATAAAACTGGTTTGTGAATCACCGTACATTCAGGTGCAATGCATTGATGTGAGGTGGGAGGATCGTGTAATTAAAGCTGTTTGAGAACAACATGGAATGGGCAAATATAAATGCTGGCGGTCTGCCCTGTTGGCTGTCATTTCTTCTGGCTTTCCTGACTAACCCATTCAGCTGCACACTCTTCTGTGATGGGATATGCTACATCTATGTCTTCTCTATCTATCTATCTATCTATCTATCTATCTATCTATCTATCTATCTATCTATCTATCTATCTATCTGTCTATCTGTCTGTCTGTCTGTCTGTAGATGTTCATACAGATGTTCAGATGTTCATATGTCTTCTCTATCTATCTATCTATCTGTCTATCTATCTATCTATCTATCTGTCTGTCTGTCTGTCTGTCTGTCTGTAGATGTTCATACAGATGTTCAGATGTTCATATGTCTTCTCTATCTATCTATCTATCTGTCTGTCTGTCTGTCTGTCTGTCTGTCTGTCTGTAGATGTTCATACAGATGTTCAGATGTTCATATGTCTTCTCTATCTATCTATCTGTCTATCTGTCTGTCTATCTATCTATCTGTCTGTCTGTCTATCTATCTATCTCTCTATCTCTCTCTCTCTCTCTCTCTGTCTGTTTATCTATCTATCTGTCTATCTGTCTGTCTATCTATCTATCTGTCTATCTATCTATCTATCTATCTCTCTCTCTCTCTCTCTCTCTCTATCTGGACAATACATTGACCTTAAGAACCCTGTTTAAAGAACTTCTACTTCATACCATCATACCAATAACCCTTCACACATCACATTGTATAAACTTTATTAGTCGCAGGGACATCGACATCAACAAATGCAATATTGCCAAGCAGGTTAATGTGATTCTGTAAGTCCAAGCCTGTAGAACAACATTTTGACAATATGATATCATGGCATGGTAAAAAAATGATATTAATACAGCTTTGGAATCAGTTTTGACCTGATATTGGAAGATATTTAGGTTCTGAACTGATGAAGTGATGCAGGTAGCTGTGACAACGGATGTCAGCTAACGGGTTTCCAACATTGCTGCAGGTTGTCGTATCAACATATAGTCAACGTCAATATGTTTGCTGGGTATAGATATAGAGATAGAGATAGATAGAGATATAGATAGATAGAGATAGATAGAGATAGAGCTAGATAGAGATATAGATAGAGATAGAGCTAGATAGAGAGATAGATAGAGATAGAGATAGAGATATAGATAGATATAGATATAGATAGAGATAGAGATAGAGAGATAGATAGATAGAGATATGATAGAGATAGAGCTAGATAGAGATATAGATAGAGATAGAGCTAGATAGAGAGATAGATAGAGATAGAGATAGATAGAGATATAGATAGATAGAGATATAGATAGAGATAGAGCTAGATAGAGATATAGATAGAGATAGAGATAGAGATAGAGATATAGATAGAGATAGATAGAGATAGAGAGATAGATAGATATAGATATAGAGAGATAGAGATAGATAGAGATAGAGCTAGATAGAGATATAGATAGAGATAGAGCTAGATAGAGAGATAGATAGAGATAGAGATAGATA
>OOFE01013018.1:3646-28831 GCA_900323365.1 Monocentris japonica | reverse complement strand
CTCTTTTGAGGAGTGCTTCCTTCCTACCCCGTTGTCTAGACAGGACCACCTTCTCAATCCCACAATAGCTAAATGCTGTGATAGGGTGATTGCCCTGTTTGAAATGGGCAGCTATGGGGTTATGGAGATTGCCAGTGCGAATGACAGGACAACGTTCAGCCATACGCACTTTCAAAGCTCTCGTTGTCATTCCCACATAGACTTTTAACAGCTGCATTTACAAGATAGCGACCCCATGCAGGTTATTATACCACTGTCGCTACAACCAGTCTACGGTTATCTACTAAGTCATACTACCATTTTCCATCCACCCATTCATCCATCCATTTGCCGCCCTCCCCATCCAAACTTTCATGATGACTTTGAGAGGAAGTCGTTTCTTAGATCGAGAACCCATTTTGTGGCTTGGCTTCATTTTCTGACAGATTGGATAATCTACAGCATTGTGGAAGGCCCCAACTTAATGGGTGTTCTTTTCATGAAAACTTCACAGGGGACAACAGAGAAACATTGAGTTAATTAGGAGCGTGACGGATGCCTGAGCCATAAAGGCCTGGTGCTGTTGGCTGCCGCAACTTTGATCAGCTAAGCTCAGAGCTTAACCATGAAACACAGCACCCTGACATATGTTGAACAGGACCCAGGCTTTACAGTCTAAAGCCAGTTTACAGGTCTACAAAGGGCCCGGGGAGGGGCATTTACTATAGGAATGCTGTCGGTATGGCCCTAGATAACATGCTCCATCCAGTACAGGTCAAACATCAGTGTACTCTCTCCAAACACCTGAACCTCAAACGTAAATGGGGAAAACATTGAACAAGACAGTAGATTAAGTAGTTTAAAAGTCCCATTTTAGTGCAGTTAGGACTTGATACTTTTTAGCCTCTGCTCCACCATTATGACAGTCTGGGCATCTCCACAGTGACCTCCTCTGGTCATGATGGGTCACTGTGCCACCAGTGGAATTAATAGCATCTGTTGTCCTCAAGGTTGCACTGCTAAGCTGTGGGTTGCATCTGTGTAATGATGACTCTTGAGGCTGTTGGTGAATGAGCAGTGTTCAAACATCCCACCTCTCCTTAACCATACTCATATTTACAGTCACCCTGCCTCCCTGAAATATGAGACCTGTAACAGCATTGGCTTGGCTCTGGTGGCATGCTCCATTAGTGACAGTGAATTTCCAATAAGTTGATGGAGAAGGGTGGATACAGAGTTGATACATTGGCCACTTCCTCTGAAGTATTTAGGTATATGACCATTCTGAAGTCACATGGGCAACAATTAGCCTCATGCTTTGCCTCCCTGTCGGCCTTCAAGGGAACATAAAACAGCAGTTCATATCATATTTATTGCTATCACGGGCAGCCTATCATTTTAATTGGTATATATGCAATGAGGCATGGGGAGAATGGGTCTCTGGTAGGCCGTTTCACATGGAAATCATTTTAACATTGACTCCGGCTTCAGCTTTGGCTGTCTATGGTTCAAATGCTGTTTTATTTATCTATCAGCCAAGCAGATGTGCAGTGAAAGAGAGCACCCAGTTACTACTCTGATATGATATCGCTATCAGAGGATTTAAAAATGCCCCAGGAACTTTAGTTTGGGCATCCAGGCATAGAGGGGTGACCCCGCTGATAAATGCTATTACATTGGGTGAAATCCTGCTGTCGTAAAATGCTGTTTGGATATTTCCTCTCAGTAAGCCAATCTCAAACTGAAGGAAATTCTCTGCAACCTCCAACACCCCCACAACCCTTAGCTAGCCAGATCCAGCTGTGTTCAGAAACTAATCAGGTGGACGACTTCACTGTCATTGGACTGATATCATAATCCCTTTGTTGTGCATCTGCTCCTTATCTCTACTTTCTGGCTGGAGCTCCATTGTTCACTCAATTTTCTTCGAGTGGCATCCATAGGTGATGGTGACCTGTTTGAGCCACTGGTTCCTCCATTATCAGACACAATGAAAGGTCACCACTTAATATCACGCTAGCCGAGTTTCCCCTGAAACACCAACAGCAGTAAAAGATAGGTACAGTTGGAGAGATCGGGAGGAGATGGAGACTATCCATTTCTTTTGCATTGTCCCTTTGATAGATAAATGCAGTTAGAAAAGGGATCCAGTGGCTGGTGTTGTTTACTGATCCTTTTCCCAGCTCATCTGACACTTTCTAGAATATAACGTCGCAACAGGCGATCATTTTTTTTAAGATTCATGTCACAGTCTTTCACAGTTGATGGCGTTTAATCAAACACTAACAATTTCACCATGGTTGTGTATGTTCTGCACTGCTCTTGATAATTCAAGTGCAGTCATTACACAACGGGATTTCCGAGTACAGTTTCTGCTTCAACTGAAACCACCTATCTATCTGACAGAGAATTCTATCACCAGATTGAGTATGATAGCAATCATTTCATCACCCTGTAACTTTCATTTCCACATTTATATTCAGCTAAATGCTTTTCTCCTCGGTAATAACATTACCTTTGTTAGGTCACTGCCAGATTGTTTTATTGTCTCCTTTCCAAATTGATAGTTTTGTTATTTAAAAGAAGTGACATTTGCAGTCAAATTAATTATATCCTCCATGTTCCCTCTGACAAATTATATGATATTTAAAGATGTTCAGTCAGGTAGCATTAGTCATCTTCCTCTACACCACCAGATGAATCTACAAATTATTTCACAGTTCTGTCAAGAGGATAGGATCTCTCTTCAAAGCCAGTTGCAGCTCCTTTGAGGTGAGCTCTCCTGAAGTCACCTTTGGGGTATTAGCAGTAACCAGACAGCCCTGAGGGGATATCGATGCCTTTCTGGGAGCTGAGCTATAAAAGACCTTGTGATGCTGCAGAGGACCCTTTGAAAGGTACTCTGATGGGCACCCAGTGGAAAGTTCTACCCGGTTCTCCACTTCGCTACACTTCACTACATTCCTGCTTTGGCTCCTTATCACATGTAATCCCGTTTTTTTTCTCATCCCCAGTGAAATCCCAACTCACCTTCTGCCATAGAGACCAACACTGACTAAAACTGTGGCTTGCTCTTAACTCAGTTCTTCAGTGGGCTCGAGATGCTCGTATACTATAGTGCTATAGCCATATAGGAAATACCGAAACTAGCCTCATGTTAAGATGTTTGAGTTTGGTGTTATCTTTAGAGAATGCATGACCATGCTTTAAGTGGAGACCAATGCATAATTCATACCAGCTCGGAAAAAAAAGCATGTGCGGGACTAGACATGACTATTAAAGATGCAGCGTTGAAAGGATTACCAATCTTTCACAGTGGTAGAGTTCAGAAATTGCATTACCAAAAAGGATAATGGCCATGTGTAAGCCTATGAAAAGGTAATGAATTATAAATTAGTTCACACAGCGCCATGCCTATATATGTAATCAGAATGTCTTATAAGTAAAACCATGTCTCAACTTAGTACATCTCATCCTCTCCATGATACGTTCAATAAATAACTGGTAACTGAGTTCGTCATGCTGCACTCAGAATACCAATTTCAACTTTTCTTTTTCGTCTGAATGTATTAGATTTCACTTTTGGTTTTCAAAATGACATTTGGGAACATAAAGAAGGGTATTGTCAGAGTGCTTTCACTGCCATTGCCGCACAAAGAGGACACACTGTCTCATTGAAAAATTAAATGTGAAGACGTCAGAGTCCATCTTGAAGAATGCAGGGAAAGGTCCTTGATCACTTCCTAAGCATGAATAATCCTCCCAATTTTCATCTCTTTGACTGACATTGACTGGACATCATCAAGCATAGACCGTTTGGCGTTTGTGCGTGTGTGTGCGTGCTGGTCGATAGCTCACTGGTCATGGCCTCCTGAGTCTCAAAGTGAGTGTCAGTGTGCAGAGAGCTCTCAGCAGTCACATCTCGCTTGGCTGCTTCACCCCAGAGAATCCCTCTCTCTGTTTTGCTTTCTTTCCGGGTTCTCTATGTCCATCACTCTCATGCCACTGTCTCACCTTTCTCCATTGTCCTCCAAGCCTGGTGTATCCCGTCCCCCTTCCTTAACCGTTCCTCACGTACATATTCTGTTTACATTTTAGGCAATTAACTGATGCTGTTATCTAGAGCAATTAACAGTGAGCATGGGATAATAGAAACATTTTAGTTGAATATCACAGGATTGCAGCTTGTCTGTCTTGTTTTTATACCTTTTTGTGCCTTTAACATGCATTTTAAGTCCCCTCTACCATCAGAGGCCTGCTGAACAAATAGGAACCTGATTTATTTGTGTTCTGACATTGTTTTGTTTTTTTGGTGTTGCTAACCACCAAAACGACTCTCCACCACCCTTTTCTCTTTCGCTTTCTCTCTCTCTCGAGCTCAAAATAATTTTGAATCTGTCTGCTAGCTTTGCCTTGCTTTTGATGTGCTCACGGCTGCTTTTTGGAGGACATCATGCTGAGATAATACTTATTTGTCCTCTCTGCGTGTGGTATGTGCAGAAAGCTGAGACCTCATGCATTTTAATTTGTTGTGATTGGCTCTGAGAGTAAATGTGATTTCCCTCCTGGAGACATGTCTATGTTGATAGTTGGGGGACATGAACATTAATTCTGGAATATCATCACATTTTTCTTCCCTTATCATTTACCTTCAGGATTTTTGGTTGAATTGAGAAAACGTATAAGGCAGAATATAGCCCCGTGAACGTGATGGGCACGTGGAGTACATTTGCATTCTGTTTTTTTGCAGCCAGAGTCACACCCCTGACACTGCTGCTCTTCAGCCGTTTTCATGCTTATTAAAGATTGCAATTGCTCATTCGACAGGTCTTAAGTGCAGAAGGGCAGAGTGGTAATAGCACTCTCACAGGGCATGCAACCCTTGATAAAGGCTTCAGAGTAAACATGAAAGCCTGTTAAATCAGGAGATGAGCTTGTGGATGGAAAAGAAAGTCCTCTGTGCTTTGTCATTCAGATCCTGATGCCCCAACTTCAGAGTATTGCCGAATGACCTACTATTCCTTACATTATCAGCCCTTAGAACTGGCTTAAAATTACCCCGATAGCAAGCCACGTTTGTTATTGCATGTGTGGATCCTGTGTGAATTCCTCTTAGCGCTTTGTGTAAAGTGAATCAGACCTCAAGCATATGGTTTAGATTACTCAAACTATGCCCTTTGTTGTTTTTAGATGAAATACAGTCAAGTGAACATATTGGCCAGTGTGTGATTGTTCTGAGATGTTTACCTGAACTAAGTGTGTCTCGCACAGAGCCCTCTCTGTCTCTGTAGTTCCACTTTAATGGGGTCTGTGTGACTCCTGGCTAATAGGTTGTGCCTGACCATCCACAGATGAATAGAGGTTTTCAGTGCAGACTATCTGGCTGTGTCTGCCAAACAAAAGGCTGACCTGGATGACTGGCTGGATGCCTGGCTGGATCAATCCTCTCCAGCTTAGACCCCATCTATCCATCATATGGGTTCAGAGGTAGACTGCAGAAGCTCACATGTATTTGATAGAGATCCAGGCCTTAGATGATGGTGCTTTTTAAACAGATCTCTCTCTCTGTGTGTCTGCCACTAACTACTACTACTGCTTTCAACTCCTCCTGGACGACTGTGTTGGGAATTGGAGCCTTTACTTTGAGTTCTTTGACCATCTTCATGTCATGCATTCCGCTCACAGAATTGCTGTAGGCAAGACAAGACTCCATTTTTAGAAGCATACACAGAACGACTGCATGCACAGAGCCCTATCTCAGGTTCATCAAGGCCATTGCGGTAGCAGGAACCAGCTCGTCCATGATTGTCACGTGTCACAGCATCAGGTCTTGTTTAGAGCACCGCCCCTCACTATGCATTTCAAGTCACATATCCATAGATGGCAGTGTGCATCAAGCTGAGTTTCACTCTCATGCTTTGTTTTGTTAAAATGACACTTCCAGATCAGTTAATTTAACATGGCTGCTGTAACGACACCCCCCCTCCCCTTCATTCCACCACACCTCCTCTACTAGTATCTCTGGCCAAGATCACAGCTGTGGGCTGAGGGATTGTTCCATCTGATTCAGAGGAGGTTTTTGAGAGGGGGTGTTGATGTAGGATGTGGTAATGGGAAATTGCTATCTCTCCTCTTCCATCTAATCTTTATGTTATGGCTGGGGTTACACATACAGTCATCTGATTACAGGAGATTGGAGGAGGAGGAGGGTTGGATTGGGTTACAGTAGGTCAAGGCTAGAGTAAAACGGAGGAGTGGAGTGAGGAAAGGCATGCTGATGCTGTACTATCTGGACTTCAGGATCTAAAGTCTCTGTTCGTCTCCTGTTTTTAGATGATTTTCTACAGTTTCATTTTTGCTTTTGTGCCTGACCTCTGGAATGTTTTATCTTTTCACCAGAAATAGCTGGCTATGAAACTTAAAACATTTGTAGCACTTTTCTGCTGCTCAAAGAAACAGCCCAGGGCAGATGGAAAGGCGATAGCTGCAGAATATGTTTTTGACAACAGTGCTGTCAAAGGGAGAATTGAAGGTCTTGGGGTGGCTGGCACTTTAGTTTGCCTTTGGAATCGCGCAAGAACACACGTTCACACACAAACATGCCAGTGTTTCGAAGGAGCTGTATCTCCAGTGAGGTGAAGACATAAGTGATTTATCATAAAGTCATGCAGAGAGGCACGTTGAGCTAGCATTCTGTGTGGAGCTATAGGATTGTTCTAGTCCTGCCAGAGTGCGAATGAGGAGAAGAGAGCAGCCAGCTAACCTGGGTTCCTCACTGAAGAGAAATACAGCTCCCACAGGGGCCAGCTCCTGTCCTAGATACATCACCTGACTTGACGCCTGGACCTCAATTCACCCATAGCTCTCCTTGGGGCAGTAGGAGGACATACTTACAAAGGACTGCATCACAGATCTGCACTTACAAAAGCTCTCTCTGTCTCTCACATCCACAAGAGTGCATGCGTGTGCATGCACACACACATATTTAAAGTTCACTAAGAGGCTAATTGCTGTGGTTTCCTGCTGTGGTGTACATTCCCAAAGCTGACTAGCAGTGTTTTACTGTGAGTCTCCAGCCATCCAGACGATTCTCTGGGCTGTCAGACAGAGCAGAGCTGCTATCAGCACAGGGAGCTGCCTGGGATTGTGCGTGCGAGTGTAGGCGCTACAGAGTGCCGCCAAGCCTGTCCCGCTAGGACACTGCCGCCTCTCCTCTCCGGTCCTATCTGGAACACGTTAATCCAACAAGAACTCTCTCGTGCTCTGTCTCTAATTCTCATTCTCTCTCTCTCTCTCCTATTTCTTACTCCTTATCTCTCTCTCTCTTTCTCGCTCATTCTCCCTGTATGTGTGGCTGGTGCTGGCAGGTCCAATCAGGAAGCCCAAGTATGTGGAGAGTCCTCGCGTTCCATCTGATGCCATCGTCTCAGCACTGAGGAAGGTGGCCGATAAAAAGGAGTCCTCCCACAATGGTGAGTCGGCTTTGTGTTCACGTGTGAATGTGTCTTATGCTGATACATTGCAAATAGAACTGAGAAAGAGTTGCCTTTCAAAAGAGTGAGTAACTTACATCTCATCCACTGGAATTCAAAACTTTGCCCTCATTGTGTGATCTGACTCCACAGCTGTGTGTTTTGTGTGTGCTATAGAATGTTAGTGTTGGATTCATGGGGTCAGGCGGAGGTCTCTGTATGGTCTCTCTCATATGAACCCTGTTCCTGCATGCAGCCTCTTATACAAACACAGAATAATGTTCCAGCTTATTCTGTAGTGTTAGTTTGCAGAGGAGTCAGTTTTACACTGCATGAGGATATCTTGTCAGATCAAAGCACTGGCTTTGTTTGATTGGAATGCAATGAGCAGATCTCTTACAAACAACACAACAACACTTTCATTTTCTCATTCTTTGTATGTATGTGTATTTCTGTGTGTGCCAACGGTTGTATGATGCTTGCCTTTATTGTTATAGTAGCGTTTTCACTCCTGTGTCAGGTCCTGTGTGTATGTGTGTGTGTGTGTGTGTGTGTGTGTAGGGGTAATGTTCCACTAAGTGCTCTGTTTTGATTTCCACCAGAGCAGGGTGGGGTCGAATTCCTCCTATAGGCTTAAGTGGAGCTGTGGGCTACGTTATCTTTAGCAAAAGGCAACACCGAGTAGAGTAGTAGTAGAGGTGCCCTCTCATTGTATATGGTTCACAAAAGCAGCCGGTGGTATCCCACTATGGCCCAGTCACTGTTGACTGTTACATACCAGGGCAGGAGGGTGTGCCTGACGTTGAGCTGGCACAGAGCAATATTAAGGCTTAGGGAGTGCTACTGGCGGACAGTGGGCGCCAGCTAAATACTGTCTCGTGCCAGCCAGTGTACTGACATTGACACTGATAGTAAGCTAGTTCTATTACAAGCCAGTTCCCAGACAGATAGAGGTGGCAAGGATTACTCTTGTACTGTACTGTAGCTGGGTGCGCTCCTTTACGTGAGGCTGCTGAACACTGGACTGCTAAGCAGAGTTTTTTAAGCCCTGGTTGGGATTTCTTAAACAGAGCAAAGGAAGGTTGGAGAAGAGCTCACATTAAGTAATCAGTCATGAGCACAATGACATCAAGTGAGCCCAATAATAGACCTGTTGGATGTTGCACAGGTAACCTCTTTGAAACAGACACACACACGCACACACCAGGGTTCCCACGCGTCCTGGAAAACCTGGAAATTTAGAGACTAGTTTTCCATGTATTTAAACCTATATTTTAGCTGTTCGAAACACGACTAATGGTAGGTGAAGCTGACAGCTGCTGTGCTGTGAAACATCAAAGCGTTCGATCAGCGTGATCATACCAAGTTCCACAACGTCAGTGAGAAGTAGTATAAGATCATTCAAGACAGAATGGCTCTGCACGTTACCTTCAAGTCAACTGGTAAGAGACACTAATAAAGTAATGTACGACAGTGCTGCTGATAAATTAACCCCAACCTTAAAATATATCAACTTCATGTTGGCAAATGTTCTTCAACATAATGCATCGTTTTGGCTAGGTAATGTTACATTATTGATGGTTAGCTAACGTTAGCTAATATTGGCTAGCTTCCAACACAGCTACGGGCAGGTGAGCTTGTTGACATTAGAGCTACATTCATTACATTCACGGTGAAAATCTAACTAGCTAGCAGTCTTATTTAATACTCCTTGTTGAGGTCAATACCGTCATGCTTTTCATCAAGTAAGGAACATTTGATAGCCATACATGGAAACCATAGCCTACGCCTGGTTTTAATTTGGCTTTGTTGAGGCAAGTTGAAGTTTGTGACTGGGTGACACTGACACAAGACAGCGGAGGGAGAGAGCGGTGAGGCTGGAGAGAACAGTGGCGACTGTAGCATCAACATAAAGTAGCAAACGTTAGCTACCACACAATTCCTTCAATGAAACTGGAATGAAGTTAAGTCATTTGGGTTAAAACTCTGTATCTTGACTTTGTCATTACGTGATGAAAATATTCTAACATCAGCTAGCGAGTAGGCTAGCACAAAGTAAGGCATAAGCTAAAGTCTCAACTCCAGTCCTGTCTTTGAGGCTCCCGCTGAGCTGCCCATACAGTCACAGGAGCATTCAAGTCCTGCGCGCACTGTAGAAGATTGCTGGCTGTAGACACGTTCTACCCAACTAAAATGAGATGGAAAGATATGACACTTGAATATTTCAACTAGCGGTGGGAACATGTAATTGCCTGAATTCCAGTGTAACAGGTAACACAAACAAAGTGGTAGTGTGTAGGGTTCATCATGAAACCTGTAGGAATACAACTGGGGTCAAATGTGTTAATACTAGGCCCACCGGTAAATTATATGATCATTTGTGAGCAACTTCTATCCTGTATTGCCAAGAAAAACTCCAGAAATGTCCTGGAAAATTATTTTTTAAAAAGAGTGGGAACCCTGACACACACATAATTTATCTGATCTGTGCCCAGAGATAGTATAGTGGTTAAGAGCACTGTCTCTGGAACCACACGCATGCCCACACTCCTAGCCTAGGCTCATATCCTGCCAGAGTGTTCTCTGTGCTGTCTCCCTCTGTGCTTTCCAACTGTGTGGATAAAGAAAAAATGCTGAAGGTGAGTGGGCTGTCTACTCTCCATTTTGGAAGAAAAAATAAATAATATTTGACTTGTGTTTACAGAAGGGCCCTACCCATGGTTGTTTAACCCTGTGTGCTCAATGCACTCTCTTCTAGGATTTCATCCTAGGCTAAAATTACTCTTCAGTTCATGTAGCAGGCCTAAACATCTCGCAAGTATGTGACAGATCTGCAGGCCTAGCCTCCAGACATCTCTGTACTACTTCAGACTGCCGTGGTGCCAAGCACGGAAAGTACTGAAAGCGGAAAAATCACCCTAAAATAGAATTAACGTTATGTTATTCTTAAGATTTAGTGTAGCTGAGACTGTCTAGATGATATCTTTGGAACATCAGTTTTGGATCTGCTCCATTGACGGTGAATGAGAGATGACTTGGCGGACTCTGGTACAGTACCCAGGCTAATTTTAGAGCATTTGTTTTGTTCAGAACTGTAAGCACTACAGTGAAAATCAGTCTCCAGTTGAGCAGCTCCAGGGTTTGTGGTGACATCAGAGATTAGAGCCTTGCGTCTATGGTTTCTAGCTTTGGGAGTCCCTTGTACATGTTCCCAAATATTGACATAGCTCTCATAGGAATGGAAGATCATAGAAATAACACGTGATCTCTGTTTCAGGGTTAGACTGCTAGTCACTTCTAATGCTCTATATTGCTACTATTGCATTAAGTATGGAATCAGTGTAGGTAGATGAGCTAGTAGTAGCTAGCTACCTCTTCCTTCCCTATGCCTCAGTTAGCTGTTACAGTGAAGGAATGCTCACTGCTGAGAAATAACACCAGTATGAGGAATGAGCCAACTTATTTCACTAATGGCATCAAATCATGTACAATTAGGCACTGTGTAAAAACCAGCCTAATGATGTCTAATTGTGACAGCCCAGCTGTCAAGCAGAGCGAGTCCCAGGTCCTCAGCTGAAAGTGGACCTTTCTGCACAAGCACACTGTCCCGCTCTCTTTCTCATACACACACGCACACACATACAGGAGTTGCATTTCATTTGAAGTTACAAGTTACAGTCATGTCATACTGAGAACTACAGTTTCTTCTTTTTTTTGTTGGTGTAAGCCTATTACATCAACACGATTCATCCGTATGAATGTGCGTCACCGGTTGCATGTGGCAAGGAACTAAGGCTGCATCCAGTGTTCTTTTGTCAACAATGAGTGCGTGTTTGCTTCAGTCTGTGTAGTCTCCAAAAAGAAAGAAAGAAAACAATGCAGGCTTTTTTTAAACTGCTGAGATGGCATGAGATGGCTGTGTGACATTGGAGCATTGGTAACAAGGTCACTGTCAGCTTGGAATGTTGATGCAGCACTGGAACGCTGTGAGGAATCTTGAGTCGGAAGATCCATTGGAAGTTTGCAGCATGAGAACTGTGTGACATTTAGGCCCCCGATCAAGTGAGTTCTCAAGAGTTGTGAAGGAGCTTTTTGTTCGGAGTGTGCCGAGGGATGCCTCTCTTGAATTTCTGAAAGCCATGCTTCAGTCATCATTCAAGGCTACAATATATCGTCAGAGAGATACATCTTGAGTGCAGCTGTGGGTTTTTGTGGGATGTCTGGCTGTGCAGGCCCTGAAGTGTCTAAAATGTTAAATGTCATTTTGAAGATATTTTCATGCAGTTTGCTGTTCTGTGTTTCATTTGACTATCTCCAGACACATGGTTAGAGCCCACATGTAGAGTCTGAGTGTTTTCAGTTGTTTCTCTTTTGGGTTGGGCTGTCAGCTTTCTAATACTCTCTATTATGGGCTTGAGACTAAGAAGAGAAACATGTGCGTCTGGGCCGGAGGCATCTCACTTTGCTCTGTCTTTGAGGAAGGGTACAGTTTTCTGTGCGGCAGGCGGCTGCACGTGCACGTGTGTGTGCGCATGTCTGTTTTTTGTTTTTGTATATGCGTGTATCTATGTGTGCCATTTACTTTTGTGTGACATTTTGTGTATGCAAGTGACTGTGTGTGTTTGTGTGTGTGTGTGTGTTTGTGACAGACAACAGTGGTCTAACTTGTCTCAGCTCTAGTCTCAGAGCTCTGTCTCTGTCAATCAAGAGTGAATTGCAGGTCTCTTATTCTACCATCACCCCTCGGTCCTGATCCCTCCATGTTAAAGCTCCACTAGGCTCCAGGCTCAAACCTTTGTCTCCTCATACTGATGTTTCAAGTCATTGTTTTTTTGTTTTGAGAACTCTGTGATTTTACACATCTTTAACATCTAGCTGTGATATTGCCATAGCTGCTGAAATAGATTGTAACCTTACTAGTAGTAACTGAACTATTAATGCATTGCCTATATGCAGCAAAAGTCAATGTTACCCACATATTTCTTCAAAACATTTTGGAGACACCCATCATCACTTGTGATATTTGTGGCATTCTGTTACGCTAACCATTACATTGTTTTATTATTTATGATAGGCAGACATAACAGAGAAAACATTTACATTTTATACATTTAGTTGACGTGCTCATCTAGAGCAGCTTACAATTAGTGAGCAGGTAGGGGTTCAATGTGTTGCTCAAGTACTTTTTGCATGGGGCTGTTGCAGGGATTGAACTTGTGACCTTTCTGTTATCAGAGTGTTAACCTTGGCCACCCTGCTGTTGTGATTGTATTAGTTAGCAAATTCTTGGATTATTTTCCAGTTACTAATGGACCACTGAGGATGTCTCCAACTGTGGCAATTTTGTGTCACAATATGAGGCAAAGACATGACCCAGCTATAGCAGCATACTCTTTTTAACTGACTTAATAGCCTAGCCTAATATTGTCCTTTATTGTGTGTGACCATGTATATGAAATTGGATGGTTTTGTGTTAATATGACCTCATCCTCAATCCGTCTCATTTCCTGAGAGCGACAAAGTCTCATCGGGCAGAAGCAAGCAATCATATTCAGGATTTCATGGCCATGGCTGGGGCCCTGGCAGACAGCATTCAAGGAGCCTCTTTGTAGGATAATAACCAGACAATTCATAATAGTACCTGTCTGATTATTCTTATTATCTTGTTAAAGGAAAAACCAACCCTAAAACACTTTAGCTCTATTTAAAAAAAAAAAACAACTTGTATTTCTGGGTTTCTCCGCGACCAATAAATTGAACTTATGATTGCATTCAGGCAGCCTTCATTCACTGCCTGCCTTTCAAGAAGAGAACAACTTTGTGATAGCCGAGATAGACAAGCTCTAATTATTGTTAGCTGTAGCCGAGTGATAGTTTAATCCCCCTCTGTGGCATGTCAAGTCCTTTGTTGATGTCCTCTTTTAATCAACAGCTGAAGGCTGCGTCTTAGTGTGCTTGGTTGTGTGTCCCCTGTTTAAGAATGAAGCTTCATTATCATTTGTACTGTTCATCTGCTAGAGAAGCACAGCCAATGGCTTCATGAAGCATCTTTAACTCTGCTGACTGTTCAAATTATTCATGAAATGCCATCTAGCCAGGATAGCAAAAACAATTAGTGTCCACATGCCCACACATACACACACACACACACACACACACACACACACCCCTTTTACTTAGGGACGATGTCAACACTAACTTCAATATGCTGTACTGTATCACTAGCTCTACACCCTCTAGGCCACATTCCCTACTGTACTCATTTTCCCATCATCCCTCACTGGTCGGCCCAGCTGTGTATCCAGCAGAGGAGCCTTGCTCTGGAATGTGCAATAAGAGCACTCGGAGTGCTTCAGCAGGGCACGTCACCCCTGCACCCCTGAACTCTGACTGGGAAGCTGGATGCGTGTGCTCATTGAGGGTTCATTAAACGTGCTCCACTCCTAATGAGCACCGGCTGGATTGTTTTCACAGCTCTGCGGAGCCAGCCTGTTCATGGTGCCCCCCTCCTCCTCCTCGTCCTTTTCTTCTTCATTCCTCCGTCACTGCACTGCCAGGGCTGCCATTTCACACCTACTCATAAACTTCCTTAGGTAGAGGATAATGATGTTGTTTTGTTTTTGCCTCCATTTTCTGCACAATTATTGGAATAGCAAAGCGTTTCCAGCTAAGTCCTGTTTTTCCATATCTCCAGGCAAGTATGAGATATAGAGGACTAATCAGATGTGTAGCAGGAGGAACTCTTGTCTCAATGAAATATATATATATATATATATATGAATATATAATAATTTAATATACATAAAAATATTACATCTCGGGATGGCTCTTGTTCTGGTAGCCATTTTGGTTCACATCTGTCTTCCAGCCAGATAGATACAGTAATTCCCTCTTCTATACTCACTAACTTTCTATTGTTTTGAATGTATTCAAAACAATATGCACACATATGTGTATGAGTTTGGGTATGTACTGCATGACTAACCTGCAGTGCCCCAGCTGAGGGAGGCAGCAGGCAATAGCTTCTGATTTCACTGCAGTCAAATTTATCTTAAGTTGAGTCTATGTTACCATCGGAATATTGACTTTTGATGTTTCAAAACCTCTCACACATGCACTGGTACTCTATCAAAAGTGACATAATGTATTATCCCAATGTGGAGCACCATTTCTGCTACAGTAAAACCTAGCCAAGAACTGAGAGTATGGTATAGAAAACTGAGGTGGCTCATAGGGTCTATGCTTTGCTGTAGATGTTATAGATGCTGTGTCTCACACCTATTGCATCACCAAAGTACCTACAATCACGTCTTGTGTCCACCCCCACCCCCAAGGTAATTTGAAAATAGGTCTGTGTGCGCCTTCCGTCCACCCCCCGTAAATTGAAAATACGTCTGCACATCGTCCACCCCCCCATTGCCACAAGTACATTGTCAGGTTGTGGGGAAACACTGTAACATATACAATTTGTTCTGTTTATTTATTGCAAGTCATATCGTTATTGCAATATGCAACAACATTATCGCATATCTTCCTCATATCCTGCAGCCCTAGTATACATAGACAAGAATCAAAAACAGGAGAAGCAAGAAAGATTGCTAACTAGCTCCTTGGTCAGATTGCTTGGCTGAAACAACCTGTTTTATAAATACAAGAAGCTTGACCTCACCACAAAGATACAGTACATTGGTGCTGCACAATGTTGCACATTGGCTTCTCTAAGCCCTTCCCATGATATCAAATGGAATTGATGAGTGGCTGTTTGGAGAGTTCTATCTCTCTAAAGCAGATGACCATTCTTCAGATTAATAAACTCACATGGCCAGTATCTCAAACAGGATAAAGCCAAGATTTAAGTTTCTCCAAATGTTATGCGTTTTATATGCCTTTTCTATTTCTGGCACACAATTACTGGCAAGAATCTGCTGTCATGATCAGTCCATAGGTCATGAATGGTAATAGTGCTACCATTTGACCCCCAGCTCTTGGCCAAAGACATGTGTCATTGTAGAATGTCTCCTGGATATAACAGCCAGTGTGCAATATCCTTGAAAATGCAAAATCTTGTCCTTTGGTAGTTCGCAGCAATATCTCACCTATCAGGTATGTTGTTTACCGGCTTTACACTATCGTAGTATGAACACCCAGGCGCAAATTAACATCTTATATACAGTATCTGTTACATAATTCAGATCAAACGGAGAGGATTCAAATTCAGTTCAGGGAACGGTCAGGCACTTTCACACTTCAGTTAACAGTTTCATATTACTGTTAAAACACTTGACTGAGGCCTGATTTCAGAGCTCATAACAGAGATTTCCACCCAGTGTGTCTCAGTATGCCAGCTCTATCAGGTCTTCAGCCTCTGCCAAGTCAGTCTGCACACAGCTGCCCAGAAGAAATGTGAGGAACATTCCAGCACATACTAAGATTTCAAAGTCGTAGACTTTGGGAAGCATGAAGAAAGCATATTAAGAGGACTTCAACTGAACTGAAGAAACCACGAAAAGGACATAGTCTCTTTTCTTGAGGTTTTCCTCTTTGGTGGCTGTTGGATAAGGTGATCTCATGTGTAGGGTATTTTTCAACCTGCTGTGGACAGTGCACATTCTTTGATGATTTCAGGATAAGGTTCATTGTTGGTAGAACTGAACGTGGTAGGACTACACAGAGAATTTTGACATTAAATAACAATGAAGTGTTATTTAAGTGTAAAAAAACAATGTTCATGTTCGGCCGTAGAAACAGACCAAGCTCCCCATCCATTTAGCTGCAGCACAGTAATGAGGAGGAATGTTTGGTTCGGCATTCGTACTGATTAACTTTGATTTGTTGCCATAGAAATGATACAAGGCTACTGCATTTCATTCTTAATGTGCATATTTGTTTTCATTACAGGTATTTTGCTACTAATAAATGCAACCAGCTGTCAGGCTAGCCTGGCAGCTGCATCATTACACCTGAAATGCTTGGCACAGCGCTTTGACCCCAATTTCCCTCAGCAGGCAGAATCTGTCAGTTGTCCCAACTAACCAGACTCAAACTTGTTTGCAAGTGATAACAGGTTCCCATGTCCATTTGCAAAGGTGCCTCAGTATTTTGCATAGGAATGAGGTCTGTGTCAGAATATACTCTGGGCATTTCCTGTAAGGTTCTGGATTTTAACTTTGCTTTTCTCATCAATTTACCACTTCAGCACTAAAATGCCCTATGGAGAGCAGCAATGGTACTGAATATTCTCCATTTGTATCCACTCTGCCTGACTGTAGACTGATGGAGTCTTTGGAAATGGTTTTGTAGCCTTTTCCAGCCTCATGAGCCTCAACAACTCTTCTCCGGAGGTCCTATGATATTTCTTTTGACTGGGGCATATTCCACTTCAACAGATCTCTATCTGTTTTTTGGAGAGCAGACTCTGTTGGTAACCAAACTTGGTGGGTTTTTGTATGACCGGACACCTCTAACCCACACCTGAATTTCTTCTCATTGATTGGATCACCTGACTTCAATTACCCCCTTTCATCAAGTCGTTGGTTATGTTCAAAATTGGGTACTATCCACACTTAACATACTATTTGTGACGTCAAATGAGTATGTAGTGTGTTTCATGTGTGTAGTATGGTGATTTTATGTATGCAAGAAAAGCCCAGATGTATACTACCTTGGCAAGAATTTGAGTATGTGACCGACGTTACTCAATTCACCAAGATGCCCCAAAATACATTGCTGCTACGCAACCTTCTTTCCTGTAGCCTTCTTTTTCAGTAATGGCGGACAGAGAAACGGCGACTGCGCTACTGGAAAAAAAAAGTGCTGATAAATGCAGTGTAGACCAACACTTAAGTATCTGATATTTTTTATATTTGCTTTAAATTAGATAAACTTTTATACATAAAAAAATGTATAAGTAGTAGCAGTAAGTAGTAGCTAATGTTGATTTCATTCAAAGTTAGCTTATCCTGGTCATACGGTCACACGACGTACTGCTTGAGTATACTTCAGTGTAAACGGTCCTCTATCTAGAATAGTGTACTCATTTTCCACCTGAGTATGTAGTATGCAGTACATACTAATGAGTATGTAGTATGTGGCATGTTAGTGTCTCATTCCCAACAGAACCATTATCGTAGAGGTTCACATACCTGTTCCAGCTTAAGCCGTTAATGATAGAGCAATATGTTCAATAAAAACAAGGTAAAGTAATTTTTTCTTTAAATGTAACATTTATTTGGTAAATCACATTGTGTTTATCTATTGTAATGAGTTTGATGAAGATCTGACCATATTTTAGGAGCCATTTATGCAGGAGTGCAGGTAATTCAAAAGGATTCACAAACTTTTTCTCGCAACTGTAGGAGTTTGCCCCACCATAAAACAGATATTTGAATTGGCTATGATAACACACTATAATAAAGTGTGTATTGTGGCAGCAGTGATTGTTCCTCCTCTAGCCTGTGAACAGCCAAAGGCTTTGCCAGCCTCAATCACACACACAGACACCGGCAGAGAGAGAGGAACAGAGTAGTGCCTTAACACCCATTTATAGTCCCCTAATCAGGGCAGTAGTAGAGGTGAATTGTGAGTGGACCTGTCCCTTCAGCGTGTGCGTGTGGGTGTGGGTGTGGGTGCGTGTGTGTGTGTGTGCGCGTGCGCGCCTAACCTGCAGTGCCCCAGGTAAAAGAGCCAGTGAGCATTAGCATGGAGCAAAGGGACCTAATCTCTCAACACCATGGGGCAAGCCAGCGGCTCTGGCCGGTATTCAGCCCACCGTCAGGTTATCTTGGGAGACAGGCAGACCACTTGCAGTCAGGAAGTGCTCCACTGCTGATAGCATTCTAAATCATCATACCATACCAGGCCTCTTTTATGCTTACCTTTTCAGGAATGCATGACCGCTTAAAAAGCTGATAAACCATGTATAGAGTACTATCTTTGGGCTTTATATGTTGACTGTGGTTTGTGATTTGATACGGCTGGATTGGGAAATCCTTTGCCTAGTATATGATGAGGTCATTAATGAAAGATGAGATACTCCACTGTGACTCCTCCCCCTGGAGAGTGTATGGACCTGACTGGTGTGTTTGATTGTCTCAAATTGAACAAACTGCTATGACTGAGGAGCTAGAGAAGACTTTTAAGGAAACCCAGGCATATGAGCTACAGTCATGTTGCTAGGGGTAGGATGGTTGTTTAATAGACTTCTAACTGACTGCTGGTACACTAACTATGATTTATACCTTTCTGTGAGCTCAATTCACTTAAGTGTACCATGCAGCTCTTTTAAAAGTGCATGCCAGCTAATAAAATGGTCCTAGGTGACATTCATCTCCCCGGTTTATTGGAACAGACATAACATTAATATGGCCTCTAGCCTAGCCTGAATGGGAGACATATGCTCTGGTTAAAATCTCCAAAGGACTATGTATGCTAACTGTACTGTACACTTACCTACTGCTGCCATACACAAGGCAAGACACACAGTGTAATGGGTCATTTCCACATTTCATAGAGAATCCTTGGGGAGATAGCGAAGTTACCTGGCTAAGCAATTCTGTTACCACCAAGAATTTATGCAGTCTATCACTATCTGGTCCTGCTGACTCCAGTAACTTTGTTCACTACCATCAACACCCTTAACTAGCTATGACAACCAAGATCAATTATATCTGCTGAGTAAAGAAGGTATTTTTTATCTTTTAGAATAAAAAGTTGGCGGTTCAAATAACTTGAAAGATTTTTGATTTTATCCTTCATTTGTTCATGTTTCACTTTGGTATAATATGCATCCAACATAAACAGACAAATACTGATCAATCAAAAAGGTTACCAAGCACTGAGGAGCTTTACATCACATCCACAATCTATATGCCATGCCACTGCTTACACCATATTCTCATTCCAACACTGGTTTTTGAAGGCAGTCACCTATGTTGGAGGACATTTTGCCATCAGTGACTGTGGTCAGATTGAGCAAATGCTGCCTGCTTAATGAGCACCTTTATTGCTGCCTTTCTGTGGGGCACACTGTACAGGACAGGGACCACTACCATCAACAGCGTACTTACCAGCAGCAATTACACTGATATCCAGCAATGTCACAATAAAGGCAATTGCACCCCAATAAGGCTTCAGATGATGTCAATTTCCTTAGTCTGTATGGACATCACAGTTCAGGACAGTCTATAACGGAGCTCCTCAAATCCGGGCCCCGGGGTCCAGAGTGCTGCTGGTTTTCTCTCCTACCAGGAAGTTAATTGCATTCACCTGGCATCCCAGGTCTTAATCAATCCCTGATTAGACAGCTAGAATGGAAACTACCTGGCAGAATAGAAAACCAGCAGTACTCTGGACCCCGAGGCTTGGATTTGAGGACCACTGGTGTATAAGTGGGGAAAAACCACCAGTAGGGTGCAAACCTTTCTGCACTAATATATACCAAACCACATTGTTTACCAGAGAACCAAAAATCAAAATCTAAATATCCATTTTGTATTTTTGGGAGACTGTCATGACTGTCATGGTGATTTTAACTTATTTGCCTGGTACCAAGGCTAACCAGTAAGCTGTACCACACAAGCACTCTTGTGTGGCTAAATCAGCGGTTTTAAACTGAATTATCAATCACCACATTCAAGTCCAGATGACATTGTGGGGAGATACAAAATTGCATTATTCTGAGGTAACTAAATCAATTGGTAGTTTTGTCTCTTTACTTCAAGTACGTTTGTTTGTTGTGACATTGGCTTATTTGAGGTGTGTCAAGGCTTTTTTTACTGATCGGAAGCAGGTATTTTAATTACGCTTTAATTGTACATCCACACACATTTAGCAGGTAAGGCTAGCAATTACAGGATACACTGGCCCTTGTTCATGAGGAGCAAGAACACACACACACACACTTTAACTTTTCTTTGCTAACTAATAATTTGCATGGTTTTGTGACATAGAACATGAGTCATTGTGTGATAGACCAATGATTTAGTTCACTTCATGTTGTAGAATGGACTGACACCAAATACTGTTATGGGTTAGGTCTATGCACAGTTTAAATCCATGCTAAAGCAGATGACAAACTAAACTTAAAGTACAACCGTAAGATAAACACTGTTTCCTCTTCCAAGGGCCCATAAAAATAATAAAAATGCAGTGCATTTTTATTCAGAAACATCGAGGTAGAGAATGCTGGGGGAATTTGTTTACAAAGTGGAGATTTTGTATTTGCACCTAGCAAAAGGGAGGCGCATTCAATTTCTATTGTAGATAAATTGAATTGCAGAGATACTGCTGGCCAAAATGGCTTGATAACCAAACAGTCATCGGGCTGGCAATGTATGAATGTTGCTGTGCGGACAACCCCAAATGAACAAGAATTGATGAGAAGGTGTCTGGGGATAGATAGGAAAGTAGGAACTCCCTGAGCAACGGTTTGTAATGGTGGGCATGTGCATGTGTGCGCACATGTATTCCTGTTTTTGTGGCTGTGTGTATCTGTGCTTCTGGATGGCCTACCTCAGCCTTTCTGTCTGTCTGTAGTGGTGTATCTACCTCTCTGATCCCTAGCTCTGTCCCAGCGCAGTTCCATCAAAGGCCAGGGCTGCTGATTGCTCCTTGGAGGCAGGTGGGTTTAAAAGGTTTAGAAGAACCAGTGACGGAGCGGTCCTGTCAGGGCCCAGTAATAAAGAGATGGTTGATGGATTTAATCAGGTATCCCCCCCAAACCATCAACTCTGCCTGGTAGGTGACTGAGGCTGGTGGGCACACAGAGAGAATGAAGAGGCGGGAAGGAATATGGGGAACCACAAAAGTAAAGAAGCACTTCACCAACCAATAATCCAAATTGAATTATTTTCTACATCATATTACATTACACCCAAGGCAGGGACAAAAAAATAGTAAATGTGTTATGTGTGAAATGCCAATTCCCATGATCTATACTCATTTTAAAGAAATAATCCATGACATTTTCATATAAATAAATATGTTTTGAATTTTGCTACTCACTATTGATTGATATAACACAATCGTGATTCAACCTATACCAAGCTCATGAAAGCTTTTCCATTTGCTGTTGTAAACACCCGGTGTCGCATGTGATGCGTTTTAAATTTCTGGCATCAGGAACAGCGGTTTGTTTGGAATAAATGGGAGAAGAACTCTGTAGTTGGCATGAGCAGTGATAGCCACCATAGCCGAACAGACGAGAAAGACCAGTACAGAAACTCAAACATCAACAGAAAATCCAAGTAAATGGACATCACAGTAGGGAAGTGCGGTGCAAACAAACCAAGCAATGGCCACAGATCATCAAAGATCAAAAAGGCAAGGATTTTGAAGATTACCTCTTTAGGTCTAGGTATATAGTGACTCATTCTGTTTTGAACAGATGCCTTTGATAAATGATTTGTATAGTTTATTCTTCCTTTACTAAATGGCGCTAGGGGTCGTAGCAGCACCAGCTGCATGTATTTTGAGAAGTTTCTAGTGTTTACTGTAGTGTTTACTTTTTAAATCAATTCTCACCACTTAATTCACAGTTACTCTTAACAATTGTATGTGCAATCAGTTTGATTACGTCTACAAAAAGTGCTCTGCTGCTTGTCTAGAATCAAAATACAAATACATTTCAATGTAAGCACAAAGTCAATCCAGCTGTTGAAATGATGGTGATCTGGTGATAGCCATTAATGTCAGCGTAGCTGCTGTAGCTTACAGTGTCGTTCATGAGAAAACAAACAAAAATGGGTTTCTCAGGCTCATCATTTATACACTGCAACGTGCACAGCTCTGAATGCTGTATGGTTAATGTTGGCTGGGGCAAAGAAAGGGCACCTGTTAACAACTTGTGTAGCTGTTGAAGACAGAGCAGATGTCTGCTGGCACACTGGCTGCCTGGCTGGCTGCCTCAGACGAGGAGGAACCTTCCTAAGAGCAATAACAAGAGTCTCAAGGCCTTCTTCTTGGCTAATGTAACCATACCCAAGATGGCGAGGGACAAGATTTCTGACTGTAGGGCGCTACAGACATTAGCCTGGGTCTGCATGATAGTAGAATGAGTCTCCTTGGCCAATTGGCTTGCTCATCAGTGAGCAGTTGTCCACTTCCAAATTAGTTACAAATGTTCCCAGGGCTTGCAGTTCCAGTGGACTGTCTTCTTTACGTATCATCTTTGACCATACAGTGTAGTCTTATGAAAGGGCGAGGACAGACTGGGTAGTCCTCAGGGAACAGGGAAGCTAGCCGAATGCTAGCATTGTGAAGGCAGCGAAATCGAAATGAAAGGGAAAGTTCGAGGGCAAAAAGAGGGCTGGGGAGCTACGGAGGAACTGACAGTGGTCTCTTAGTTAATTCCTCTGAGGAAGGCTACCTCTGAGGTGGTAAGTAATAATGTGTTGTATAATTCTCCACCACCACCTTCCCCTGTTAAATCAGCTCCCACTCTTCTCCTTTGCCACCTTTATTTTTTCTATTGGACGTTACATTTTTTAGTGATAGTATAATTACAACGTTTAGGGCCCAAACGAGAACATGAACAAATAGGTAAAATGCTTTTTTCCCATACCCTGCTGTCATCAGAGTTATGAATACTGATTGCAGCTGTATGTGTGCCTATGGTGTGTGTGTGGTGACTTCATTAGGCCTTGGCAGTACATTATGTCGTTGGACTGGTTTGTATTTAATCAGATGGACTGCCAACATTATTAATAACTGTGGAAGAGAGAGAGAGAGAGAGAGAGAGAGAGAGTAAAGGAGAGAACGAAGGAGGCAGGAGGAAGAGGTGCTGACAGAGAGCTGCATAATAAGCTATTGTACCCCAGAAGTCTGCCTCTCTCTCCCCCTCTCTCGCTGCCCTCAGAGGATGTTGTGACCCTCCCTTGGTTTAATTCCCCAGGCTCATCCACATTTGAGCTACATGCTGGGATCATGATAAAATACCCCTCCTCAGTTTCAGCACTGCTAGTCGCACCACCGCACAGTGAGACTGCCCGCTCATCTTATATGGAGACTGAATAAAAATGTGCTTTTTTAAAAACATGTCAAGTAAGCAATGTGTACATTAGAAAATAGATAGCAAGTTGGTTTTGTCTTGTTGGTAGCACTCCAACCTTGAAATTGCAGTCTAAACAGTATCAAGGCTTGAGCATGAATACCGCAGACAGTTGAAGCTGTGTTGTCCTCTCATTGATATTCAGAGGCTCTCTGAGTGAGAGCTGTAAACAACCAGAAAGACCAGCAACTGGCACTCTAGGCGTGTTGCAGGAGATGCATGCACACATGCACACAGACATACATGCACGCGCATACGCACAAGCGTCACTGCTTTCTTAAGGATGCTGCCTGCTGGACATTCATATGTACTCAGACTCACACAGTCTCTCACACACACACACACACACACACACACACACACACACACACACACACACACACACACACAAAGGCCATAGCCCCCTCCCTCTGCCTCTTCGTCTCTCTTTCCCTACCTCTCACTTCTCTCTCTCTCTCTCTCCCCCTCTCCCTCTCTCAGGGTCTACACCGCACCAGCAGCAGCTGGAGAGTGCAGCATAGCATATCAGCAGAGCTGGGAAGGGCAGGGCAGGCGGAGTGGCCCTGTGTGGGGCATCCAGTGGAGACAGGGAACCTATCCGTTAACGTTGAGTCATTGCTCTCTTCCTCTCTCTCTCTTCTCCAGAGCTGCAAGCGGAGAAACAGCCAGGCTCCTCCTCCCCTGCCACTCAGGAACTGATGACAAGGCTGGGCTTCTTACTGGGAGAAGGGATCCCGGGTACGGCACGCATACCTATGGATGACAAGAATGAAAAGAAGGTATTTCATTTTCTCCCACCCCTCCAACTCCCTCCCTCCTCCCAACAGCAGCTGCTACCGCTACTGCAGCACACAGATAGAGAAATAGAGGAGAGAAAGGGGGAGAGCACAAGAGGAGGAGTGAATTGAGACAGTGCAAGAGAAGAAGAAAGGATTTTTTTTTCTTGATTCATTTTTGCCCCTGTGCGTTATCGTCTGACGTGGATTTAAGCTGCAGTTCTGGGAATTACTTTTGTCAGAACAAACAAGGGTAACTCACATTGTTAGGTTTGAGATGTTTCCATGTGTTTAAAATCAGCTGCATGTGGTTTGTTTTCGGTGCAAACTCTCCAGTGTGGTGTGTTAGTATCCCAGTAACTTGAGTGCTGTTCCAGGGGCTGTGTTACAAGAGTTACAAGAGTGTCTGAGTCCTGGTCCAGAAATAGTTATGTCAGGTCTGAGCCACGGTTTGTTTGGCTCTACTAATTAATCTGGGGCTCTGTGGAGAGCAGAACACAGCCCAGCGCACTTTGATTCCCTCATTCATATCATGTGCCTTGGACACATTTTGACACAGAACCGGTAATTTGAGGAACTTGTAATAGGCTTAGAGTATTCTGTGAATCATGTTCATTAGCTGAGATGTCAAATGAAAAAACGGGCAGAATGGGAGCACAATGGGTTTTGCTTGGGTTTTGTGATTTCTGTGTGTGCATGCCTGTGTGTGTGTGTGTGTGTGTGTGTGTGTATTTTCTGAACTTGGAGGAGGAGCACATTGGACTCATCTGCCAACAATTCTGTGTTACTCTGTACTGCTGTTTTACAACATGGGCTCAACTCTGCTTGTTGCTTAACACAGCGTAACAACAGCGGAACACTGTCATGCTGCACATTAATGTGAATGGGAGAAGAGGGGGTGGGGGGGGAGGGG
>OOFE01013017.1:22165-60482 GCA_900323365.1 Monocentris japonica | reverse complement strand
GCTAGATATGAATATGCTGTATGTACAGGATGAACTATAATTACAGTATAAACAGTATTAACAGGTAACAAAATATATGTGATATGTGTATAAAAATATATGGTGCAATGGTATAAGTAGTGCAAAAAAAAAAAAGATATATATAGGCATATAGTGCAGGTACTGAAGTGTGGCAGTGGTACGTAGATTGATCAGTCATTGAAGGGAGGTGAGGAAGAGGAAGAACTGGGAGGTGTCCGGGGGGGGCTGCTATCACCGTGATGCAGAGTTCAGCAAGGTGACAGCTGAGGGGAAGAAGCTGTTCCTGAGCCTGCTGGTTCTGGAACGAAGAGACCTGTAGCGCCTCCCAGAAGGGAGGTGGACAAACAGTCTGTGGCTGGGCTGAGAGGTGTCCTTGACGATGCTGCGCGCCCTTAGCAGACATCGCTTGTGGTGGACCGTCTCAATAAGGGGGAGTGAGGTACCGGTGATGTGTGTTATATACATACTATATACATGTTATACATGAAGATGTCCACTGGACGTGATGCACAGGAGGCCAATTATTTAATCTCTGGAAATGTGTGTATCGGTCCATTTGATAGGAATGTCGCTCAGTGCATCCCTACATAGACATCCTGTAGTTGGGTTTTATATAATAGAGGCAGTGATTTTTCAAACTTGTTTTTTGGGGCTTTTACTTTGGTTATTAGGTCAGAATCTTACAGTCACTTAACACAATGCAGTGGGCCCAAATGTGACTGCCTGCCTGTGGTTACAGATTTTAGTTGCCATTTGTTTAGAGCATTTTATTGGCTGAAGTGTCAGGCTGCAGGAGCAATTCAAAGAGTACGCTTCATCGACGGCGAGGCGCTTTTGAAGATCCATCGAATTCAGGGTATTTCATAATTTAGAGAGTAAACCTTCTAGCCCTGCTAGAGGTAATTTGAATTGGCAGGGAATTGGCAGAGCAATAGACAGTGCAAGTCTATAGGCCTCGTCGACACACTTATTACACGTATTTTCCTAGAGTGAGAAGTGTGCAGTAGCGTCACGGGGCAACTTTAACATGCACTGAGCATTTTGAAATTTTAATGGAAATTTTAGGAGAGAGACTCACAGAAGTGTATCGGAGAAAGAAGTTCAAATACGACTGAGTCAAAGCTTATTACATGCTTGCTGTTCATCATAAATCATTTTGTTGACCTAAGTAATAGGACATTTGAGCAATGTGAAAATGGAGCGCACACAGAAATGCTCAGAAACATAGACAGTGTCGTTATTAAAATCAGAGATTACTCTTTGAAGCACGCGGGCCCTTCAAGGCATACCTTTTTTTTTTTAGATGTGTGCCCTTTTCGATGACAGCTTCCCTGTCTTGATCCCTTATTTCATGAAGGAGGCTGTTGCCGAAAAGGAGCACTAGAGAAATCAAAAGGGGTGAAATTGTATCCAGTAACCATGCATGGTCCCACAACTCAGCCATGTATAAAAAAATGTTCTTCCCTCTTAGTTTGTACATTTTCTGGTACTACAAAATTAATTCAAAATACATGCATCTGAGTTGATTTCTGGAGTAACACTTTTATGCATCAAGGTTCATTCATCAATTTATCTGAAAGTATAAAATTCCAGTAGGATAAATGTAGCTTGCCAAAGTATTCACCCCCTTGACTCACTTGGGTTATATTGCCTCTATGGCAAACCATATAAAAATAATTAAATAAATGTCAATATATTTTCCAAATTACTCAGATTTGACCTTTTAACTTTTCTGGCTTCCTTCACTTCATCCTAGTAGGACCGCTGGGTGCAGGGTGTATTCTGCTTCTATCACTTATGGGTGACATTTGATTCCAGTTGCTAGGGTTTCAAAGAAAAAACAGCCTATATCTATAGCTTTTTTCTCTCAAATTCCTTCATTGACTTACATAGCCAAATAGAAAACACCAATAAACACCGCACTGATAAAATCTCAAATCAATGGATTTTGAGCTGATTTTGTTGCACAATTAGTCCATATCATTATGAACAGAAATACTCAATGCCAGCATCTCTACTTGTTGTGGTCCTCTGTTTTACTTTCATATACATCACCGGTGTCCAATGAGTGCTGCCAATGAGCAGCATTTCAAAATATCATAAATCACACCATAATGTACACCGTAGGGTATGTGTTATTGTCAGAGCATTGTTTAACAGGTGGTGTTGTAATGGGTTGTTGCATGCACCACTAGTAGCCTACAGCTGAATTAATGCACACAAATGACCAGTGCAATGGGACTGACTGACACGTTCAACAAAAAACTGCAAAACTCAAGAGTTAAAATTTGACTGGTAAGCTTTAGTGAAAGTGAAGTGCTTCATACAGCAGACCTATTCATAGGTCTAGAATTTAACAAGGGATTTTAAACTATCTAACTCACTGTTGTAATTCCTGGGTTGGTCTAGATCTGTCTTTGTCTTTCTTTCAAAGACAAAGAAGAGTTGGGTAAAAAGTGTCTACAGGCAGCAATCTTCTATAGTGCGTGCAGGACTTGATTGCTCCTGTGACTGGGCAGCTCAGCGGGAGTTGAGACTCTAGCTCATGCCTTACTTTGTGCTAGCCTACTTGCTAGCTGACGTTAGAATATTTTCATCATGTGATGACAAAGTCAAAAGATACAGCGTTTTAACCCAAACGACTTAACTTCACTCCACTTTCATTGAAGGAATTGTGTGGTAGCTAACATTTGCTGCTTTATGTTGATGCTACAGTCGCCACTGTTCTCTCCAGCCCCACCGCTCTCTCCCTCCGCTGTCTGGTGTCAGTGTCACCCAGTCACAAACTCCAACTTGCCTCAACAAAGCCAAATTAAAACAAATCGTAGGCTATGGTTTCCATGTATGGTTATCAAATGTTCCTTACTTGATGAAAAGCACGACAGTATTGACCTCGACAAGGAGTATTAAATAAGACTGCTAGCTAGTTAAGATTTTCACCGTGAATGTAACAGGACTAAGTTCCAGACATAACTATTCGGGAGCAACATTCTTGGTGACAATCCATTTGAGACTGAAATAAAGAAACCATTCAAAATATGTCAGTAGATGGCCAGTGTTTATGGGTCACTCATCGTTAGCAAGTAGCTCTAATGTCAACAAGCTCAGCTGCCCGTAGCTGTGTTGGAGGCTAGCTAATGTTAGCTAATGCTAGCTAACCATCAATAATGTAACATTACCTAGCCAAAACAATCCATTATGTTGAAAATTTGCCCACATGAAGTTGATATATTTTAAGGTTGGGGTTCATTTATCAGCAGCACCGTCGTACATTACTTTATTAGTGTCTCTTACCAGTTGACTTGAAGGTAACGTGCAGAGCCGTTCTCTCTTAAATGATCTTATACTACTTCTCACTGACGTTGTCCAAATTGGTATGTTCACGCTGATCGAACACTTTGAAGTTTCACAGCACAGCAGCTGTCAGCTTTGACATTTACTCATTTTTATAATTTTCCAGGTGTTTTCCATGACTGGAAAACTAGTCTCTAAATTTCCAGTTTTTCCAGGACGTGTGGGAACCCTGTTGAACGTTTGAAGTAACGTGATTTCTAACAACCCGGTGTACATGGATTCCTTTTACAATCGCTCCTCCACATCAGAACATCTCAAGGTGTTTAATTCAGCTTTTCTTCGTATTGTTCTTTTCACGTTATTGCAGAACAAGATGTGCCACGCACTCGTTTGTAAATCAAACAGATAATACCAGGTTAAAGTACAGATTGTATATTTTGGCATCATTTGCTTGACAGGTTCAGTCAAGTGGGTTTTGTTGCATCATTAGTGCAGGCACAAAAGAGCTGTTAGTGCCTAGTCTTCATCCTAGTCTTTATAGTATAGCATAGTGTTTGGCAGCCCAAACACTATGCTTACCAAACAGTTTGGAACATCATTAAGACGAAAGATGAAAGATGAAAACTCCCCAGGCAACTGTGCAACACATCAGGAACACCCTCCAGGAGGCAGGATGTGTCACTGGGTACCATTCACCAGCAGAACTGCAGAGGCTACACTGCAAGGTGCAAACCCCTAGTTAGCATCAAAATTAGGATGACCAGGTTACCGTCTGCCGAAAAGAACCTCAAACAGCCTGCAGAGATCTTGTGGACAGATGACGCCAAGATTAACTTGAACCAGAGTGATGGCAAGAGGAAAGTGTGAAGAAAGAAAGGAACTGGCCAAGATCCACAGCACATCACCTCATCTGTGAAGTATTGAGTGTTATGTCTTGGGCATGTGTAGCTGCTACTGGAACTGGCTCACTTGTCTTCATTGATGATGTAACTGCTGACGGCAGCAGCAGCAGCAGAATGAATCCTGTAGTGAGCAGAGGGCTCTTAGCCGCTCAAGGAAAAGCGAATGCCTTCAAACTCATTGGACAGCGCGTCATCTTACAGCGAGACAATGATCCGTAATGTATCGCCATAGCAACTTGGGAGTGTTTCAGGGCCGAGAAGTGTCAGGTTCTTGACCGGGGAAGTCAATCTCCAGATTTAAATCCTACTGAACATGCATTTCATTTCGTGAAGATGAGACTTAAGGCAAAAAGACCACAGTGCAGGCCTGGCAGAGCATTGCCAGAGAAGATACCCAGGGTCTGGTGGATTCAATGGGACACAGACTTCAGGCAGCCATTGCATGCAAAGGATATGCCACCAAATAGTGTATTATTATTGTACATAATGTCAATTTGTCCCAAGAAATATTGTCCCTTGAAATAGGGGGACTGTATAAAAACTCCAAAACATATTGAACTCACAGTAACTCAGGTAGTACTGTGAGGATCAGTTTTTTTCCTGTGCTTTTAACAGCATACAGCCCCTCCCCTGCTACATGGGGGATAAGCCCTGGGCGATGTGGGTAGATTCCCCTATGGTGTCCTAGATTATAGGCTATTTTACCAATATGCTGTGTGGTATGTAAGAATCCCGGGGGCACCTCGAGGTGCCGTCCTGTTATCTCTCCTGTTTATCTCAGATTTCAGCTCCATGTCGTCCTCTGAGTTCGGGAGCTTGGTCCCGTGACGCAAGCAGAGCCACCTGCAGCTCAGCATCGACAAGTGTCGGACCTGCGCAGTCCCACGGTGGCCCCAGGGCATACTACAGTACACATGGTCGGCCCTGCAGAATCTCTTTTTGTTCATTGAGATGTAGGCGTGTTATACCAAGAAATGATGTTTGAGTTACAAGACTGAAGCATTGAATTATACATGTTTATGTGAGTTGTGTAGGAGGAAATCAGTTCTATCAGCGCTTCTGCAATGCCTGTCGCTGATAAACGTCAGGCATTACTTAATACCCCTTAACTCTCCCCTGGCTGATTGGTTTGCTGACACAGATGGACTCTGTGTGACAAACAAGCTGTAAGTGTATTGACAGAAGCAGGAGGCCCCACGAGTCCAGCCATGGTGCATGTGATGGTCCAGTCCAAAGTACTTAGGGGTTCACGTTAATAACAACCTGCAGCGGTCCGATAACGCTGCGGCGGTAGATTAGGGAGGACAGAGCTGGCTGTTCTTCCTGAGGAGGCTCCGGTTATTTAACGCGCCCTGTCTTAATCCCACAAACTGCATCTGAAAACTCTCCTAAGGGCGCCATCTGCCCACAGCATGCAGGCTTTTCAATTGTGTGAAAATCTGAAAAATGATTTGGGCTCTTGGTAGCAAACAGCCACAGATGGATGAGAGAAGGGGAGCCTCGGCTAAGTAAATAAATCTTAACAATATATCCAGAGAGACAGCGTTAAAGGGAAGATCTAGCCTGAAACAGAATTCATATCCGGCATCCCTATGATGTTGCGCAGTTCAATGTAAAAAGTTTCGACATTTCTCTCAAAGCTGGAGTTTTTCTATTTTCTACAACGAAATAAAGCTCGTTTTGATGTGAAAGCTCCAAAACATCCCGTCTTCCATTCAGTAAAAAAATCTCACTTATTGCCTCTTTAATTGCCAGCGAAGGAGCTCTAGGTTTTTGTCTTGACATTACAAATTGTAGTGTCGGAGCCTCGGTGCACCCTTTCCTTTGTTTTATGACTTTGTGTTCTCAGTTACTGACAGACCTCGGTTCAGGGAAGGGAACAGGGAAAGAAAGACTGAATTCCTCAGTGAATCTGACTGACAGCCTGACACTCAATACTTTGCCTCGTCATTGTGGAATAATTCTCTTTTCAGCCCAAGTGATGTCAATACTGTAATGACAGGCCCTTCCACGCCGCCTGATGTCTGAATGAAGACTTTTGTAACATGCAGTAGGATACGACTGCACAATTTAAAAAAGCTTGGGAACAGTTTTCATAGTTTTGCGCAAAGTCTCCCATGCTCCAAACTAATTTGGTGTCATGTGTACTAATACTTCACTTATTTCAAGGGTGCTTTCTGGCCCTCTGAGCTCCTTTTGTGGCTCACTTTTTAAAGTTTTCCACCGGTGCGGCAAGCTTTTCTCCTGCGGTCCAAGTGCAAACTGGCCAGCAAATTCACTGGAATCGATGCCAACTTCCAGCTCATCTGTCGAGTCTGGTTGGAATACCCAAGACAGATGCGTTCATGGTGTTAAAACACAGAGCTGAGATGTCCAGCACGGGCCACATCGATTCACAATGGAAAAGACAAGAGACTTAAAGGGGGAGCTGCAACGTTGTATGATGAATAACAATGTTATAACGAAAAAAAAGGAAAAACCATTGCCGCCGACAAAGCTAGAGAGAAAGTTTGGCAAAACATTGCGTATCAGCAGTGTGCACGGACTGACGGGAGCCAAAAGCTGTTAGTAGGGAAATGTCCTGTCGGCTGAGTCGGTGGCTACGGTGTAACTGTGACATCCTGGCTTGAAATCCAGCCCGGAGCCTCTGTCCTTTCTCTCTCCCTCCCTCCACTGCGAACTGTCTCATGAAGCAGAAATGGCATAGAAAAATAAATCCTCAAAAAAAAAGGTCCGAGGGCACGATGCTCCCCGGGAAGAAGCTTTTGAAAACAGTGGATTTTGTGGCATCTACTACATAAACCATTCAAGGTCAGAAATGCAAGCATGCTGCATGTCACTGGGATGAAGATGCACTCAGTCTAGAAATTATAGGTATAAAATGAATGAATACCTAGGATCTAGGATTCTACCAAAGTAGTTTCCTTGTTTGGCAATGGAATTTCCATTTTCCAGCATTAACAAATATGTTTCTATACAAGATAAACAATATTATATTTCTGGATTATGCCACATAGTTTATACATAATAACTATTGGATATATAGTAATTGAAATTTCCACCTCCATCTACATGTTGCACTATTCTATCAATAAGAGTCAATGCACAACTCTTTGTGCCCTTAACGATTCCAGGTGAAACTGCGCTAAGCTGCCCAAGGTGAACCTAGAAAATCACTTTATTGATTGATCGAGTGATTGTCATGCTATTTTAAAACTATGGCCGATACTGGGGCCTGGGTTTTCAATTGTGATTCCAGCCCTGATAGCTTCTCCATGCAGCTTGGCATCTCTCACAGTGGTGGCAGTTTTTTTTGTTTTTTTCATCTGAGGGAGCTGCAGACATTTTATCTTCACACTTTGGATGAGCAGGTTTTGATTTGATTTGGAGGCAAAACGTCTCTTTATTTTTTTTATTCATGATGGGCCTCCGTGGTTTGCTGGTACGCAGGTGATGCATATCATGATTGTATCCAGTTCATGTGATTTCAGTTGTACGTGAGTTACGTTATAGCGTGGTCAGACGAGATAATCAGATTCAGAATCAGAATCAGTACATTCGCACGTACAAGGAATTTGACTCAGTGACGTTGGTGCATTAAAAAAACTCAGGACAGACAGACACATCAATCAAATAAAGTCACTCAAAAAGGTACACTGCTAATCTATTTTTTGCTTTTTACATCTGCTTCATCTCTGTTATTTAATATTGTTGGCCTACTGATTTTGACTTTGAAAGACTCCATCCAATTAACGTTTCATTTTGCTGTAACCATGGCAACAACTTAAATAAAAACTAGTGTATATAACAACATCAGCAATGCTCCTGGTATGCACTATTGCATTATTCACCCATACGCTCCCATGTGGCCAGCTTGTTACATCGATATAAAGATTGGTGTCGGGTATCGGTTTCCATCTGGATTAAAACAAAATAAGAGCGTGGGAAAAACGTCTGAAAGAGATTGTAAAAGGGAAGAGAAAACTTGCTTGGCACCATGGGACACAATGCATTGTAGGTTGACAGAGGTGGAATTGGACTGCTCAGTACGTCCAGGGCGTGCCGCGCTCATGATTCATGAGACAGACATCTCATTGTGGATGGAGGACTTCCTTCACAAAATGCATCAATAGCGAGAGCCGCTTTTACATTCTCTCCCTGGCTACATCTCGCTATCGGTGGAAGGGCAGCGACTCGTGCACGAGCGCGTGTGCGAAATAGCCCCGTCAAATAATGGAGATTTTCCATTCTACAGCTGAACATCAAAAGCAATTTTCAGGGTGTGTTTTTGCGTCGTGTCAGACGACCACTTGAGGTTTTTCCAATGTGTTGGCTGACGCTAGACTGGCAAGGCCAATTGGTTTGTACAAGCCGTACCTCTGATATGCAGCGTACACCAGACCACCAGACTGAGAAACAGCTTCTTTCCAGAAGCTGTTAGACTGGCGGTGCTCTGTAGACCCTACGACCCCCCCACACACACACACACCTACCCGCACTACGAACACTTTATTGCATAGGTGCAATATAGGCCACTTGGCCAACTGGACTACCTCACACTGCATTTCTGCACACGTATTTAGCAAAGCTAAATTCGGCTTGCTTGTTTTATTATGTTTAGTTAGATGTTTATATTTTTGAGTGCAAATTTCGTACCAACTCGTGTAAATGTGTGCTGGTATGACAATAAAGTTCCTTGAACCTTGAACCTTGGATTGTTAACTAGAAATCCTGACAAACTGTATCAAATATTGGTACTTGTAATATTTGTGTTATTACTTTTATGTCTTTTTCTTGAATGCACTGCACGGAGCTTCATTTTCTGGAGCCCTCGTGCTGATAGACCATCATATGACGCACCGTTAAATATCTTAAAATGCTTTTCACATTTTTGAGGTATGTGGAGCGTATCGCAGAGCCTTTGGCTTCATTTCACTTGAATCTCACAAGGCAGCACCTAGACAACACAACTGATAATTAGATTGGTCCTGTCGCAAAGTATGTCAAATTAAAAAGTCATAGTCTCACAATGAAGTATCATATCAATTTCTATATAGGTAATTTAACATTGCTGATTCACCCTGCGGTTTGGGTGAACAGCCAACTGGATTCCAGCCCATTTCACTCTAAATCAGCGCACATTACAGCCTTGATGCTAAATGACATTTCAAAAATGGCAAGTATGTTTGTGTCGGCGTTTCAGACTAAATCGCATAAAGTTGGGGAAACTACCCACAGAGAATCTCAAAGTGCAGAGGTCTGGCCTGAAGTGAACGAGGCAGTCTCAGAGGGAGTTAACACACCGGTGGAAACCTCACCGCTCCCGGCTCCTGCAGGTACATAGACGGCTGTGAAGCATGAGACTCTGCAATAATAAGTATAAATGCAATGAGAAAATGTGGAAGTAAATGGATATTACAATTTTTGCAATAATAAAATTTGAGATATAATCAGCTGCTAGAATTGTAAAGTGCAATAATGTGCATTGACAATAACACCAGACATCTGATTCAGGATTTCTACATCCATAAACTGATGCGTCGTGGCTAACGTGTAAGAGTGCGCCTGTTTATTTTTACCTAGATGTTCCTGCCCAAGCCTTTAAAGCTCTGAATGCCTCTTGATTATGTTTGAGTGGGAAAAACACAATCACGCCCTCCGCTTTCTGAAAGTGGAATGCTGCTAAATTGATTGACGATATATGAGATGGAAAAAACTCTCCACCAAAAGGTAAAAGGTAGCGGGCAGATGACTCGACGCTGTGATGCCATCAAACGGAAAATCATTTCCTTTCTGTAGTGTTATTTTTACATTTGTACCAAGTTAGTTTGTCTATCTGTCTGAATGTCAGCAGGATTTCTCAAAGACTTATGAACACATTTGGTGGACAGATAGGCGTTGGGCCGAGGGACAATTCTCGGATCTCGGATCTTGGATTTCCGCCATTAGGGTGATTATAATTTTTTAGCTATAACTATGAAACAAACACCGATGAAGATTTGATCCCAAAACCTGAAGATATGCAGGGTCAAGAAATGATGTATTTGGGTGTAACAGCAAGTTGGCAGAGTTGGTTAAGAAACAGGAAATCACTGGATGCTCTCCCTTTTTATCGTCTTTCCCAATTCATTCTCTCTGGCTCGGGTTCAGATATTGAATGTTAACAGCGCAGCTTCAAGTGTTCTTTTGTCTGGTTTCTGGCTTTGGCGTGATATTGTTGATGTTCACAAAATATGGATCAGGCTGCCACAAACCATATGAATTCTTCATTGGCATCGCCCTGTAAGTGTGGAGAATACCTCAGAGAGAGTTAAGTTGCGTCGGGTCTGGAAAACTGGGTTCAGCTCAGCGAGCATACTGTGTCAGCTCTGGGTTTTTTTTTTCAGAGCTGCACAAGTTTGATCTCTGAAATTGCTCACAAGGAGCAGAGAGGTAAGCCAGACAGAAAAAAAACCCACACACAACAATTTCCACAGAACACAAACTAAAAACACTTTATTGTAACTGCACCCTGCAAAGTTGATGACTTCTCAAAAAACTGAAGATTATGGTGAAAGTCACGGCTCACACACTGCTAGCCGCCCCCTCGCTTCACCTCCCCCCTCTCCCTCTCTCTCCCTCTCATCCTGCCTGAAGTGTGAACAGACGCTTTGCTGTCTCAGCTCGGCGAACTTTGATCAGCGCCAGGTTGCCAAACCTTCAGCGGGACAAGGTCAGGGAGCGAGATGAGTGTCCGTACGCCGTCGAACACGGGGAGCCGCCATCTGCTTGCGCCTCCCTCTCTCATCTACCTGGCCCCTCACTTAGAGGGGAAGTCGTCAACCTCTGTCGTGCGAGCGGTTCGTTGAAGTGTCCCCTGGCGGCCGCCTTCCGAGAATAACCGACCTCGCATTGCGTGCAAATTCACTCCGAACGGCGCATCGCCACTTAGGAGGCTTCCTGCGTGTCGGTCACGCTGCTGACTGACGGCTGGAGGGTTTGTTTTTCTTTTCCTGATGGACGAGAACGACGAGGCTGTGTGGCTGAATATCCTCTCTCAGTCAGCCTTAAACCCAATCCCCTTTGTTTCCCTCCAGGGTTGAATTTGAATGACCTGATCAATTTCTAATCAGGAAAGACCTGCAGCCTTTCTTTCTTAGTAATGGAGTTTTCCACAAATCTTCTATATAGAGGGCTCTCTCACAATTTCTTTTAAGAGCAAAGGGGCAGGTTGCTTATTCCCTGTGTTTATTCTCTCATATATTCCCCTCTCTGTGTCGTGACGATGGCGCTTTGTCTTGAGTGCGGATCTGGCATTAGCTAAATATGGGAGCATTGGTGGAATCCTATGCACAGCTGCACATCAAAATGAAATCCGAGCCCCTTTTTGATGGCAGAGGTGGCCTTTTCATGTTGAAAATGAAACCCCAGGAGCTCTTCCTGCTTTGTGTAAGAAAAACCTCACTGTGAAATGAAAAAAAATGTATAAATGTATGTATTATTTATTTAACACTACATTTCTGGCAATGTGGTTACTGGAATATGTCTGTAGATTAGACTATATAGAAGGTAGAATAGGTGGAACATGCTTTAGACTGTTGTACAGCCTCTTGGTGTAAGTGCACTTTTTTTTGAATGGGATCCATTCAAAGTGGCTTGGTTAAGACAGACGGGCAAAGGGCAAAATAAGTGCTGAACATCAAAGTGCCGGCGGCGGGATGCCATCAGTTCCATCGGCCACAACAGTACTTTAATGTGCCGTATCTCAGTTTGGTCAATGCGGGTAATGAGGGTCAAACGTCTCAATCGGCAGCGAACCGTCGCCCTTTCCCAGGCAGCTTGTGACACTGTATTGTTGATGTTACGTTTTGGGTTTTTTAGATAAAGTTAAAAAAAGTCACTCCGCTATCTATTGATTTCTGCTACATACCCCACGGGTGAGTGATTACACAGGCCGACAATTACCAGAAGGTCACTGCCCACCTGTTCCAGGAGCACAGAGACGATAATTTTGACACCGCTTGCCACAAAGTCATTTTTGATGTTTGCCATTCTTTCTGCAAGCTGTGAATCTGTGAATCATCTTATGGTAACATGGTAGCAAAAATTGCAAACACATTCTCTACAATAATGCACAGAGAACCGCAATATGATAATGCATGCACTTTGGAACTGTAAGTGTCGTGAAATTACAGGAGAATTTAACCGTGCAGAAGTTTCAGTTCTCTGGAGACTTCAAGTTCAATGCAATCATAGGCTGTTATTATCCTCAGTTTCCCCAGTTCTCACAAAAATGCCCTGTTTGCCTTTTTAGGTGGATCATTACACAAAGAATGGATGACACATCAGTGACTGACCCCGTAGAGCCAACATCGGAAAGCCGGCTGAATCTGCTTAACCGGGAGTCGTCGAGCTGACAGAACCATGCTGGGTTGTCTTCCACTGTGGAATTGCCTGCCTTTGGTTTAGACCAGCGCATCTGCAAGGAAACCACTGGGATGGATTTTATTAAGGACCACTGTGAACAAAATGCTGTGTCATCTGCAAAATAAGAACAACAGGGTACGCTCAATCAATGCTACATTTGACCCACTTGCGCCGTGCAGCCAAGAGCCACGCTTTTTCTTCGCACCTTCCTGTATTTACACCGACTCCGTTCTCGCCAGTTGCCCTCCCAACTAATTGACTTCGGAGTGCGACGTCATGCCTCTACCCAAGCGGAAAAAAATCAGGACTTTTGCGCTGCTGTTCTGCATCGTCACATTCACCATGTTCCTGTTCAGCTACACATTCCGGGACCCGTCGCTCTACTTCTTCAAGTACGCCTTCAGCCTGTCGGACAACTTTTTCTCCAAAGGCCTGTGCGCCTGTCGTCGGTGTATGACGGAGCTGGAGGACGACCCCTGGTTCACCGAGCGCTTCAATCAGTCCGTTCACCCTCTCATGACCAGGGAGAACAGCGCACTGTCTGACGAAACCTTTAGGTGGTGGCAGGTAAGATTCAGAGGGGGGGGGAGTGGAATGTATTTATGGGATTTGTGATGCTTTCCTATAGAGGATAAAAAAAGCATGCTTCTGTGCAGCTTCTGTGAGCAGATGAGGAGCAAAAAATCACACACCGCTAGGATGCTCTCGAGACGTGTTTGTTTTTGCCGCATTGATTGTTTGGAGTCCAATGGATTTTGTATCAGGATCAAGTTGTGAAGCAGTCTCCCACGCACAGTTTGTTCACATTTAACAAGCTGGATGGTGAACATGTACATGTACACCATCCAGCTTTCTCTCACAGCTTCTCCCAAATCCATAGATGGGTAAAGGGGTGTATTCAATAATTTGTGTCGATAGATTCCATACCCCTTCATTCTCTCTGCTATCTCATATACGTCATTCTTCCAGGATGATCAGTAGATGACTGAAAACAATGATGCTTTTTATTCATTAATGTACACTCTGACTTCAGTTGCATGTTGGTTTTATCTTGGCTTTCGTCCATCTATACCAGTGACTGTACTAGACGTGACTTAACTGTATCAAGCCAATATATACTTTCTAGATATGTCACAATCCAAGCAGCGTTGAGAACGAGACAGGCCCATTCACACAATTGATGTCACACAATTACCCTACGCCAGTCTGGACGGAGTCCAGCGCCTTAGTTGTTATCACATTCACCTCGCACCATGTCCAATTAGAGGTAAGAATAGAAAAATTACTGCAAGTTTGCCTCCTGTCACTACTCATTTCAGAAAACGCTTCTCACGGGGAGCCTGATGAGGCAAGTGTCACATGTCAACGGCGGCCCATCCAGATGGTTTCGGACTCAGACGCTGCAAAGCAAGGGCGTGACCTTGAGGTGCTCTTACTTCAGATGAGGCGGCTTTGTTCACAGATGTCTAAACTTACATGTCACACGGTTCACCTTTGCATTACTGTAAATCAGTACAGGCTTTCTGATCAGCTTCTCATCAGACATGTCATTGCGGTCATAGAGTAGTTCCAGCTAGGGTTTTTGAAGGCTGACCCCAAAGCTAATATTTATGGATTGAAGCTGCCAATAGGAAGTATTTTGTGCCGATATTAAATACCTTTAAATTCGACCATTTTCATGCCAAACAAAATAGAATTAAAAGCTTTCCCTGGAATTGATCATGAATGCATCGAACGTTCTGCAGCAGCTCTATGTTTTTATCCTCTTGTGTTTTCTTGCCAGCCCACACAACACAAGATGTAACAGTTCACAGTACACAGACCTTCCTGCGTTCATTCGCTGTCTCTCCGAATAAGAAGCGCCGCCGTGAGAAGAGCGCGAGGCCGACAGAAACCCCACACAGGGAGTTAAGCCACCCCTGAGGTTATTTCAGAAATGTGCCTGGTGCCTTGCGCTCGGTGCCAGCTCCACTGCCCTTGTTCAATCACTTCTACTTAAAGCGGCCCCAGAGCCAGAGCTTATGCTGAGGCTTGTCTCTGCTGTGTCACCAGTGGTTGCAGTCAGAGCGGCAGCCAGCCAACTTCAGCCACGTGGTGGAGGAGCTGTTCCAAGTCATTCCCGACGAGGGGCTCTACGCGGACGCGGGCCCCGAGCGCTGCAGGACCTGCGCCGTGGTTGGGAACTCTGGGAACCTCAAGGGGTCCCAGTATGGCGGCCTCATCGACTCCCGTGACCTCATCATAAGGTGATTCAGTACTAAATTCTACAGTAAGAATTGGGTAAAAACAAACGGTTGTCACGGCAAATGTGAGGAGGCGGGTGCAACTGTGGCTTGATCTGTAGTTTATCACTGCCAATACTCTGCACCTTTTTGGGTGTGTTGTGCTACTTTTATGCCCCACTATTATGGTCTGCCTGCCCGTCTGTCTGTCTGTCTGTCTGTAGACGCACACAGGTGCCACAGGTTCCCCCTATAGAGCCGGATGATCTGATTGGACTGTGGAGAACCTTGCTGCATAAATGTGATTGATTGAAACTACTACATCTCCTTAATCCTTTAAGATACAGAGTTTATATCAATACCACCCGTGTGTCATGCAAAGACAAGTATGATGACAAAGACGTATGTGCTAATTAAAGCATTAAGTAGCTTAATTAATGATGTCATTAGCTTAACTGGTTATGTTTAATATATCATGGTGATAATGGTGGGACATTAGGCAGCTGGAGTGCCTCTTGTTTGAAAAATAATACCATAGGTCTACTCTACTGACCTCTAAATGGATTTCATGTCAATTGGGATGTCATTTTATTCAATTTATCCTTAGTTTTTGGATTCAGGTTAAGGGATTCCCATAGACAGCCAGTGTAGCATTGATCAGCGATGCAATAAATAATAAATCAACTGTATCGGTCAATATCTGATTTTAGTTGTTAAATCAGTTGATAAAGTGTTTCAGACAAAGCACAGAAACACCTTGAGTTTTGCTCGTTGTGTAGCGTGCGTTGCACTGAGTTTAGCGGTGTGATTGGAGTTTTCCCAGACTTAATTCAGTTCACACGTCACTTTTCTACGCTCAAGAAGTGTTTGAGAAAATGATCTTCACAACACAGCCGATGAAAATAATATAGCTTTTTGAGTGTTCAGATGATTATCCTAAGCCTCGGGGCAGCCGGAAACAAGTTTTAATGGCACCCTTTAATCTGTCACACCAATTGATTCTCCGCAGAGAATGAATGGGGAAAAGATGGAAAACACGACAAGAGGATTGGGTTATATTTTCTGGTGTGGAACTGTTAGCTTTATGATGAAAAAAAATAATTTGGATGTCAAAGTGAAAGTCATCCATACCGGCCTGCAGATTGAACTGAAGCTCCATCCCCTTGAATTCCCCTTTAAATATTGTGCACAGGTTGAATGATGTTATAGGCTCCTACAACTTAATAGACTCCCATAGCATAGTACAGACAAATTCAGTCAGCACCCTATGATAATTGTTGCATGGGGATGATTGGTTTAAGGGGGCAGTGGGGACGCAAATGATTACGGCAGACGCTTTGTGTTAGCAACATCCACAGATAACGCTTATCTTGCAGCTCGATTTTTCAAACCGCCGCCGCTGATAGGACGGAGCAGCTAAGGAAACTGTATGGAAACGCTGTGGGGTTATTGTGAGCGGGGCGGAGATTGAAAACTAATGCTTTTCAAATATCCACAATGCAATTCACCCCGAGCCTCTAAAGCCTCCTTTATAGACTATTATGAATATTGAACTGCATAGGGTCTGCTGCCTAAAGCTTCTTGTTTGCTCAGCAGACTGCAGTGGTGAAATAGATTTGAGTCATAAAAAGAGCCTTTGCCTCTTCTTATGATAAAAAGTGAGCTCTGTGGCCTATAAATAATGTAATTCTCTAAAGGACAGGCTGTTTAAAGCACTAATAACATGATAAATACTACATTAGGGATTAAACGAGAGCTTTTGTTCTTCTAAAGCGTCTTAATTGATACGCCAATGTAGATAAGATTCCCAAAAGCGGCTTTTTCTTTTTTTTGGTCACTTTAGGGCGACTTCAAGTGCAAAACACACCCATTTCCAGTTTGAATTTGATTACAGATAAGGCAGTCAGTAGATGCTCTTATCCAGAGCAACTACCAGTATTTGCAGCAGTACATAAAAATACAGATAGTTTTATGGAGTGGAAGACATAGAGATAGTGGGAACACAGTGTTTCTCTCCTGTAGACACACGGTAGAGACAAGGAAGAACAATTTGGGCCAAACGGCAAACAGAACTGGGAGCACTGGGCGGACGATGCTCATCTCTGATCGTGATAGTTATTGTGCACAAAAGTTAAATGTGGAAAATGCAGTTAAAAACTATAGTTATTGGTAGAAAAACAGGTAAAAAATCAAAACAAATGAAAACATGAAAATAACAACCATCTAGAGAGAATGAGTGTGTGTGTCTGTGTGTGTGTGTGTCTTTAAATAGATTGGTTTAGCAGACATGCCTGTAGAGCATCATAAATATAATATGTTTCCGTGGACATCCTCTGATTGAAAACTGTCACCGTGTGCTGCAGAACCTGTGAAGGCGGCTGCAGGTCATCTAGTTTATATGATGAGATATGTAACAAGCGTTGCATGCACAGTGTTGAGAGTTCACTGTAAAGTATTTGCAGGAATTGTGAACGAATGCGCGAATTTCGAATAAAAGTACTTTTTGATGTTGATGAATGTGCCGACGATTGCTAACCGAACCGATTTCCTCGGTGAAATGATTCATCCGGTTACGACCGGTGGCAAACGGGAGCAGCGTGATGATGCGGCTGACATGATGATCCTATCAAGGAAGTAACCGGAGAGCAGCTTCAATATCCCAAAGCAAATTCCATGCAGTATTGTGGCATGGCTCTTAATTTATCACAGTGTGGCTTTGTCAACCTGCTGCGACATGTTGCCTCTGTAGAAAGCCACATTACTGCACTTATCTTCCTCGCCAGTCCCCGCTGTGACAGCAGCATGGTGTTGCCTACCAATTCAATTATTGGGTGACGGGGACAGGACCAAGACAAGAGTTATTGCTTTGCTATTAGCAGAATACCTCCGTGGCACAACGCTATAGATATATGCTCTGTGCGTCGAGCATCGCATTTGCAATTATGCTTTATTGGGAACTAAAACAAACAAAAATGTCATCTTAGCTACATTGGAACGGGAGGTGTGACATATATTTCATAAGACTTGTCCAGAATATGATGGTTGCGAAACTTTGTATAGTCCGGACAAATAAGAATTCATATTTAAAAAGGAGTATAATCACTCACGTCTCTATTAAACACACAACACCTCATGAAATGTAATCACAATCTGTAAGTACCACTCTATGCACTGTGGTCCCACCGATATATATGCTATTTAAAAAATAATTAGGCTGTCTCGGATGAGAGATCGTCTCATCGTTCATATTTACCGTGTTGGCTCGGGCATCAGTCAAGCTCATATTCTGCGTGATGGCGTAAGCCCTGGCAAACTTCATTAAGATGGATCTGGAACCCGGCAGATGTAATAGGTAGGCGCATCACATTCTCCGCTCAAAAAAATCCCTGTTTGAAATTGGTTTTCAAACAGGGATTTGCACACAACGATCCCACACCCAACATAAGCTTTTCTAGCTTAAGCGCCATGCTGCATTTTGTACTAACATGGTTGTTTTTGAAACCTTTTCACAAGATTCAGAGGGTGAACTTTTTCCATCTGGTGAGAAGATTATGACTACAATGGCACAGTACGGAGTGCACATTAATGACAAGAACAATCCTTACAAGTGCCTCTTCCTAAGGGATCAACAACCTCTGATTATGGACCGATAAAAGAGGGTTTTACAGAGAAATATGACATCAGAGACAAATAACTTATCAAATGTATAAATAAGGCCTGAGCCACTGAGTGATGTAACCTGTACCCTGGTTATTCTGTGTGGTGGCAACACCTGTCACTGTGGTACTGTGTAGCTGAATGGCTAGAGTGTGGTACTAACACTGCCAGGTTTAGATTCCCACTTTGGCTTCCCACACCAGCAATTTGTGCAGTCAGGGGACTGTAAGATGCGTTAGATCATCCACCAAAATGGCATAAAATGTCTGGTGATTAAATCCAAAACGTGGTTGTGTTTCTAAATGTACACCTTGGCTGCCTCAGCAGAATTCAATGCACATGGATAATTTCTGTGCTGATTTTGATTGGGAACTGATCATTTCATCACTGATGTATCTGATTGATTTTGTGTTTAGATAAGGTCAGCTAACCATACTATCTGGTCAGCTAACCATCAGTGTCTTCTTGTTGTTATCTGATTAGCAAACTAGCTAACGTATCTAGTTGAAGCTAGTGTTAGCAGTGGCTAGTAATCACATGTTAACTAACCAACTAACTAACTTAGCCTGCTGGCTAGTTAGCTAGCTAACATTTTGTTCAGGTTAACTGAGCTGTCGCTACAACTCCAAGTGTTTTGGACTAGAGACTAGGGCTAAAGACAAGACAGTTTACGGAGTCACAGTAACCTACATTTGGAAACAAATCTACTTCATCACACTGTTAACTTTTACTTTTTCACTTTTTTAATTGACCTACACTGTTTGTGTACATCCAATTCTCCAACGGAGCTGCATGATGCCGCCAGCTGTGGTTGTTAGATTTGTGACAGCACTGCAAACAGAAGCAGACTACCATGCTGTTCCCAAAGCAATAAATCTCATCCCTGAGTCCAAGGTAAACATTCATCCTGTTAATTACAAAGGCATAAGCTGTAACACCTCAGCTGAGCTGACTCTGGGCTCTATTCCCACAAACCAATGGCACACAGAATGCAGTCAATTTATTTTTTCTTGCTTGAGGGATTTATATCAGTCAAAATTGTCCACAAAACCGGTTGGTAAGCTTTTGAATAGGATCTATCTGTTGCTGTGCACATCGCTTGGTAAAGCCACAAAAACAGCATCGAACCCGTCTGCGCTTTGCGGCGTGCACTTTTGACGCGGTCTGAGCAAGCTGCAGACGCAAGCGCAAATTCCTGTAATCCTTGACACCGAAATTGCACTGCGCTACTTGATCGTTACGGACACCCCCCCAACTGCGCCTCTCTTCCCTTTTTGGTGTAGTCAAGCTCACAGTGAGTCACCAAAATACCAAACGGGCAACCCTGTGTGCACCTGATGAAAATGCCAAAATAGAGCCCTTAGTGTCTCACTGTCTCTACTTCCTGTGCTGTTGACTCAATCTGGCGGCACCATCACTTCACTTACAAGAGAATAATACACACAAGCACACACACACACATAGCCTATACAAGCAGCTAGTTAACTGGTCACACACTAAGAAATGAGCTGACCTTTGAATGTGTTAGTTTAGGTGTTACATGCTATGTGAGTTGGCCGAACCTTGTAGATGAAAGCATATTGAATTTTAGATTTGTCGGCGAAGAATAAGAGCTACATAAAAACTTTGGAAATCATTAGAGAAGTATCAGTGCATTATTGTTAGTATTAGTACTCGTTTGCATTGTAATTTACACCAGCGCACAGTTAAAATCTAGCGTGTTAGCATCTGTCGTTCTCTCTGGTGCGCCATGCTAACTCATTAGCGTTCACTATGTTCAGTGAGAAGACTGACCTTTTAGTAATAAAACATTGTTAGTGGTTTTATTATAGGGTCTGCAGATTCATGAATTCTAACACTGAAATATCATTAACTCTGATGTAGCCAGGTTTATTTTTGGAACTATTTCAGGTGAGCAACCGTGTATTCATCTGCTGCTCAGTGAGTTTTAGCCGTACGCAGTCTCCCATCATTACCCTCCTTCACTTCCTATGGAAACAGGGAAAGTAGCCCCTGCTTGTAACTTTGTTATTTTTGTATTGTGCATCATTTGTGCATGTTTCATGTAAATGTTTACCAATTCCCTCCACAAAACATCCAGACTAAGCTGACTATTTAAGACTTACTTAGCATTTAGCTTTAGAGCTGCTACAAGTTCTCATTTTCTCACTTTTGAGATAGTGCTAATGTTAGCAAGTGTAATCTGTATACATGCATCACCAGACCAATGTAATGTTCTAATGTGATAAAGTAACTATGTAAACAGCTAATACAGCAACATGATCAAATAAATCCACCACAATATATACAAATTGAACTTTTTTTTCTCAATTTTATAATTTTTTTCCTCTTGTAAACATGTATTCATAAAAGTGCATTCAATGGCTTTGTTTGCTTTAAACCAGTTAAGACTAAAACATTGAAATGACAACAATTCATTTAACAATGTGCAAAGCACCATTAAAAACTGCTTGTTTTGTAGAAGACTTTTTTTTTGCTTTAAACAGCAACAAACACACAACAAAATAAAACATTAAAATGAAGATACATTCAATAATGAGCAATGTACCTGTACAACAATGGTGTTGCACCAAAGGGTGGTCACAATAAAGTTTTAAACTTCAAAACAAGTGAAACTTTCAAGATTCAAAACCATTTTCAAACACATGGCAAAAAACAAATTACAAGTCTGGCATACAAAGATAGGGCTGCAGCTTTTATCATCAATAACAATTGCTATGCTACATAACAAGACTATTGTCACCATTGAAATGTTTCAACGTTGGTGCCATTTTTCTTTAACAGAACATTAAATATTCTTTAAGTTGGGTTATTAACCTCTGATTCATTCAAGTGCTAAATTATGGTAGTGTTACAAACCTTAATATTTCTAAATGCTGCACATGCATGCATGCCTGACAACATTATTCAATGTGAAACTAAAAAGAAAACGGTATAATCAGAGGTTGAGAGAAGAGCAAGCATGAAGCGAGAGGCAGGGCTCTGTGTGTGTGTGTGTGTGGGTGTGCGCTCTTGGTATCTCTCTCCATGTGCCAGTGTGAGCAAGCTACTGAATACAGCCTCCAGTTTTTCCTTTCGTCTGCATGTTCAGTCCAACAAGTTCCATTTTGAGCTTTGAAAAAAAACCTCAAATTTTCCATGGATTTTCAAAGTTGTTCAGTTCACACAGGAACTTCAGCAGTCTTGGAGGAATGTCTAGCTGTTTTGTTCCCTTCATCTCAGCCTTTGACCCTCGTTCAGGATTTATTCCCACGGAAAACTCTTAAGGAAATGGATACATTTTTTTTAGCTACACAAGTAATGAAATGAATGAAACTGAACTACAGAGTAACATGCAGACCAAGTTGAGATGGAAAAATACTCATATACTCCAAGACTTTTGGAGTAAAATAGGTGGGGACCAGAAGCTTATTGCCAAAGTAATTTGTTCAAGTTTACAATTAGATTATACATATCCATGTGTAAAACCTAAACAACTATAGTCTGAAACCGCTACAAAAAGAGCCTCTTCCATTTTTAAGCAAAGTGGTCCAGGCCAAGCCCTCCCACTCCTCTCATTTTGGCTGAGCACAGGTCAGTCACGTGATTTTGGTCAAAGTTCAGCCGGATTTAAGAACGTGCGAGGCGAATGAGGCAAGATCTATTCGCAACAGGAAGCCAATGCATTTTTGTGCCTTGCTTCGTTCAAATGAATGAGGGGCGAATCTTTTTTCGCGCTGGTGTGACTGCAGCTTTACTCTGTCAGTGCTCCAGACATGAGGTAGGAAATGTGAAACACATGCTCATAGACAAGCAGAGAAAAGAGCAATAGCATCCAAAGTTTCTGGTGGCACAGGGAATTTAATGTTAGTTGATAATACAATAAAGGATGCCTTTATTTAATGCCCTTTCTGAAATGACAATGTTACTCATGAACCTAGATTTATGGTATAGATTTCCAGTACTTGTGTACTGTGGTTGAACTGTTGAGGCCATTTCAAGCCAGCAGTGTCAGCCATCCCTTTAGTCTATGCTTGTTGTTGAAACCGATAGGTAGTTGGAGAATGGCGCTGCTTCCTATAATGTTTAGTTGGTCGTTTAACACTTAGATTAGGTAGGTAGTCAGTTATTCTGCCTGTCTCATGGTCCTTTAACATTATCATGATAATCATAATTATTTTGGTATTGATATAACTGTGTCTACTAACAAGCCTCGTCCTGGACTAAACTGACTTTTGTATGAAGATTCTCCATTTAAAATTCAGAAACCATCCCATAAAGTATGATAAAACTAATTGGCGTGCGCGCTTCAGCCAAGCCATACTTGTACACTGTTTGGCGGAATGTTCCTGAGAAAGGCTGTAGGCTACACGCTGAAATAGGCTTGTGATGGTATCAGGTTTTACCGGTATTGAACGTGTAGGAACTTAAACCGGAGCTCTTTTCTATACACCGACTATACCGGGATTTCTCATAATGAGATGAGAGGAGCATCTTGCGTCGCGGGGACAGTCAAATGCAGCTCAAAATAAAGTGACCACATTCTATATCAGCCCTGCAATGCTAAATAAACTCAATAAACTCTGTTTAACTGGAGAGTTGATGGACTGGTGAGGCGTGCAGCCGTACCGGTGACACTCGTATCAAAAAAGGCAGAACTGCACCAATACGTGCAGGCCACAGGGGGTAATCCTTACTATTTGCCTGTACACCTTCGTATGAAACACTGACTGACATTTGGAAGTTGTTGTATCCATTAAAGATGTTGCCAAGAACAGACTGGGTTGCCAAACTTTGGAACACAGTATTTACATTGAAATTTACCATGAAATTATGAAATTGTCATCCTTAATACTTTCCAATCTGGCCGTTGTATTTATAATGCTACGACTTATGTTTCCAATGGTTGCCGTTTGCATCTCAGTCATGTGAGCTTGTCAGCTCAACTACGTCTTACAATATATTTCATCCTGGGGAAAGCAAGATTCAACAATGTCCAATTTAATAAATAGCAACACAACAATATGCTCTATACACAACCTTTCAAAACATAAACAATGAGTTGCTTACCTTTGTATGAATTCCAGGGTAAGTGACATCTCCTTTGGGTATTTTATGTTCAAGACATAAAACAAAGAGAAAGTGTAGCTCAGGGCCACAACGGGGGAGTTGATGTGGTCATTAACAACTTCCTGATCGACAGCAATCTTGAATCGCCGATCACCTTAAACATATAAGATATTACAAAAAGAAAAACATGACATGTCCACTTCAGAAAACTACTCCAAACATAGTTATCTTCCATACTCAAACAATTCGGTTCTCTACTGACCATACACAATTGTTGGTAATAACAATTGTATATAATTTCTCTGGACATGTTGTTTTATCAGACTCTAAATTTTACATACGTTTTAAGATTTTGTCCCCACCAATCTACATAGTCCTGAGCACCATTTCAAATCAACAAACTCCAGACATGTTAAGCAATGCACTAAAAATTGTGTCCCAAATTATCCAATTGTCCTAGCAGCAAAACTAACTAACTAATATGATACAACAGACTACAAACCCATGATAAGGATGCAGGGGGTGCTTGGGATGCTCAGTCCAGCAGCAGTTGAGTCCTGTTGTTGGAAAATAAAACATCAAAGAACTATGTTTCCATTGTATACAGTGTTTACCATACACATACTTACATCATAAATGACTAGTAAGAATTAAATCAGTTACTAGTTACTACAATAAGCCTTAACCTCGCAAGCTCAATTTTCGCTATGAGACATTAGTCTGGAGAGGATCCACTGAGAATCGATTATGAAAAGTCTAAACCTACCTCATTTTGGTAGAAAAGGTGATCAGAGTTTTCCTTGAAGAATTTCGCAATGCCAGAGATCAGCTGTACTGGATCTTCACCTAGTTGTATCTTCATCCCTTTTGAGTCAAGGAAGTCTTTGATGCTCTTTCCTTTTCTTGACAATTCCTCTGCCAGCTTTGTTTGCATCGGCAAGCCAAGGAGGGTACATGTGTGATCAAACAGGTGAACAGCTTCAAAAAGGAAGGGCCACTCCAATACTGTGTTTACAGTGCTTCCTTTGTTGATATTTGCACGCTGGATGCAATATGTTTCGGTCATCAATTTTCGAACACATGACTCCGGAAGATGATGGGTTTTGAAGGCACTTTTCAATTCATCTTGTTTAAATTCTAGTTCTGCTGTACCCTCAATAGCAGGCTGCCACTCCACACATCCATAACGATCTGAATGTCTGGACTTTTTCCTCATTGCATCTTCATCCTCTGCTGGCGTCTTTGCTGAGCTGATGGTTAATGACCTCCGAACATTTTCGACTCTGTTTTCTAGCTGTATAAAGAGAGCATCATATCCTGTTCCAATGACTTTAGTTCCATTGAGCTCACTGTCCTGGAAAGAGCAGGGATATCGCTCTACAATCTGCTTGGCAGCTCTCTTTGGTCTTTTCTTTTCACTCAAGGCAAGCATGAGGTTTGGGAGCATTTTGTGCCATGGTACAGTATATGCCTCACGGGATGGGCAAAACTCCACGGGACCAGGTTCTGTGGCAGAGGTGTCGAAGCAGGGCCTAGTACAGCTTGTGACTCTATGGATAACATACATCACCAAAAATTAAAGAAATTAAAATCAAATACACTGTAATTAAATATTGACTTTATTGCATTAAATTTAGAGCAGGGTAATAACTATTAGAAGCCTATAACCACGGTAACCCATGGATTATAGGATATACAGACAGTACAGCACAGAAGGATTAGGGTTAGAAATCTAAAAACTCGCCTGCACTGAAAGCTTGAATTAGTCTTCTACACTGAATGGGTGGCAGAATTCCATCGACGTCCTCAGTCAGTAAAAAGAAAGTGGAGCATAATCATTAAGCTTGTCAAGGTTTTATCGGAACAATTTTTAGCGATTTCATAGACTCCAAGCTGTTGCAGTTGTTTCACTTTTGATAACAATGCTCGCTATTTTCCCTAACTGTAGTTGTCTTTTGGTATATCTCAGTAAGACAAGCATACCATTTGTATATGAAGTGCCTCTACCTTGGACTTTATCTGTGACAACTGAGTTGCATGAGGTAAGTCCAAAGTCTGCAACAGCTGCCCACATGCCACCATCATAGAGCTCTGGATAAAAGCTAGTGGAGTCTGAAACCTGAACCTGGAGGCTAAATAAACTGCCGTGACTCTGATAAGCCTGAAACAACTGATGTCTATCAACAAGTGACTTAGTCACATTTCTGAAGTTTTTACTTGACCTGATACATCTTTTGAAATAGCTATGCTTACTTTCAAAGCGCATGGTCCAAGTATGTTTGAGTGGACCAAACGGTAAACTCAAGTCAGCATCGTGAAGCAGATAGTGGTGTTTTGGTCTAAGATTTACATGTGGGAATAACTCTTTCCACATACTCTTCGATCAGTACCTTCATGTAAGCAATCTGAAAACTCCCTCAGAAGAAGTACCAGCTGCCATACAGCATTGTCAGCATCTTCAATTCTGTCATGCACTAAAATAGGCAAGAACCTCAATAGCCACCTGTTTTGGGCTGCATGGCCTCCAAGCTTTGCTCCCTTGTTGGGAATAGCATTTGGCTTGTTGCTGCTTTCACCAGGAAATGATTTGAGTCTGTCATTTAGTGACTTGTTACTGAACCACTTTTTCATTTTAATTAAGAACTGCAAACACATTGCTACGTCATAGTCAACAACACCCTCAAACATGTCATGCTAGACAGGGTGGCACGTGGAAATTAGACAGTTTGTTGAAAACACTGTTGCCTTTAATGCCCTGATGCATGGTCACTTCAGGGTGACTCTCCAAAAACTGCACAGACTCATTATAACCAGCAGGATCTCTATGAGTGACAACTGTGAGAGGGTTAGACCGAAATACATCTTTTGTGACTAGACAGTACCTACAGAAATACTCAGCAAAGCTGAAATTTTCTGTAAACCTACCAATCATGTGGGAGCCCAGGTTATCTCCCATTATGCATGCAACAGTACCTGTATATACCGATCAGCCATAATATTAAAACCACCTGCCTAATATTGTGTAGGTCCCCCTCATGCCACCAAAACAGCTCTGACCCGTCAAGGCATGGACTCCACAAGACCTCTGAAGGTGTCCTGTGGTATCTGGCCGTCCATATGATGTAAAAGAAAACGTGATTCATCAGACTGGGCCACCTTCTTCCATTGCTCCATGGTCCAGTTCTGACGCTCACGTGCCCATTGTAGGCGCTTTCTGCAGTGGACAGGGGTCAGCATGGGCACTCTGACCGGTCTGTGGCTGCGCAGCCCCATACGCAGCAAGCTGCGATGCACTGTGTGTTCTGACACCTTTCTATCATAGCCACCATTAACTTTTTCAGCAATTTGTGCTACAGTAGCTCTTCTGTGGGATCAGACCAGACGGGCTAGCCTCCGCTCCCCACGTGCATCAATGAGCCTTGGGCGCCCATGACCCTGTCGCCGGTTCACTGGTTGTCCTTCCTTGGACCACTTTTGGTAGGTACTAACCACAGCATACCAGGGAACACCCCACAAGACCTGCCATTTTGGAGATGCTCTGACCCAGTCGTCTAGCCATCACAATTTGGCCCTTGTCAGAGTTGCTCAGATCCTTATGCTTGCCCATTTTTCCTGCTTCCAACACATCAACTTCAAGAACTGACTGTTCACTTGCTTCCCAGTATATCCCACCCCTTGACAGGTGCCATTGTAACGAGATAATCAATGTTATTCACTTCACCTGTCAGTGGTTTTAATGTTGTGGTTGATCGGTGTATATCTTACCCTCAAAAGATATGCCCTTTACCTCCAGCTCACACAAGTCTGACACAAGCTCACTGAAAACTTTATCCACTCCAAAATATTTACAGTCTTTCTCTATACAGAGCAGTACCAACTGTATTTGATCAACAGTTGATCAGTGGTGTGGATAGAAATTTCCCAGAGTGAAGTAGACAGCTAAAACTTTGTGCTTTTGCTTGGCAGATCCAAGAGGATTAGCCACCTCAAAAGCAACTTGAAAAAACATCACCTTTAAAGAATCTGGGTCTGAGGCAAACATGGCATTACATCTAATGACATGCCCATCTGTGAAATCACGGAGTGTACCATCTTCAACAATAAGAGGGTTAAAACTCTGCTGAGCAGCACTTCCTTCTTTTAGCATTGCTCTGAGGCTTTCCAGTACTGGAAGGTAATGATAGGGCCTCTTCTGCCCTCTATCATTGTACCCAAGCGTGACTTCAACAGGCTGAACATAGTTATAGTGCGTCATGTAATATTGCAGCCTTCGATGGTGCGTAGTTAAAGGACCATTTGCATGTAAGGCCTCGTGCATAGGGCTCTGCTCGTATGGAGGCTGGGACTAAATACTTTGCCTGCAAACCCAAGTAAAACAGAGCTAGATTCTCTGTGTAGTGCATCTTGCACTTTATCACTCCCAACATCCTTACTTTGGTCTGCATCAATCACGTCAACTCCTTCAGGTACATTCTCTGCAACATGTGCTCCCTCACCTGGAAAAGACTGTTCTGCAACTTCACAGAGATGAACAGGTGGGTGACATTCCACCCTCTATGATATCTGGAAATATGAGATGAAAAGGATGTCTTTAGTTAAAAGTCTTAGAACAAAGGGACAAGTTACAGTCAGACCCTCTTGTATGTGGCCACTCAAGTGAGACACAAGCCCTTTAACATCGACTGGTTGCCATCTGAGTGACATCACATTGTTCAAAGAAAAAAAGGTATATTGTTTGACTTGGCTTACCAATAGGCTAAGAGGTTGACAGTTGTCAATCAGGGCCTCAGTTGACTCAGATGCTTCTGGACAAAGATTGTGAGGGGACTCAGAGGAAGGAGGAATGATTTTGCAAATAGGACAAATGCTATGCCTTGTCAGACTCTCATATGCAACTCAGATTGAATTTAGAGCTTTGACATAAGTGTAAAGCTCTCATGTGATGAGAAACAGATGCTGAAAGTTCATATATATTATCCAGAAAGAAAAGGTAAACTGGAGTGTTAATAGGTTAGCATGGTTCGAGTTCCCTCTCCCTCTCTCACTCACACCTGAGCTAGCTACGCTAACAACTGAGCTAGGCCAGCAGCAGTCAATCGCTGCTTCACCTGACTCAGCCGTTTCAGGTCAAGATCATCACACGACTACTAAGGTGCAACGTGTCAGCACCACCACCACTGTTGACTGTTGAAGGCATTAAACTGCCCATACACACCAGTATTGCACTTCATATATTTTATCACAACTGCTCAACAACGTCACTACAGCAATATGCCGCATGCTTGAAACGATCCGCTCAGCATTACATAAACCGCATTGCCAACAATCAAAAGTTAATCAGAGTGAGGACACAGTAACATACGCACGCAGGGTACCACCGCAAATATCAACTAAACCTTTCAACGTGTTACGATATGCTTGCGATGATGAATGTGCCAGGTCTGAAATTAATTTGCCAAACAAGCCAGATAGCAACTAAGTTAACGTTATTTAAACAGTTTAGTTAACATTTGCAGTCAAGCAATACAGTACCAAACTTTATGCTGGTTAATTTGGTAAAAACGGGATTGGACATTTACAAGAACTTTACAAGAACTTGCCACGGTAGCCTGTTATCTAGCTAACTGGCGTTAGCTGGTTAACTAGCAGGCCCAACTTTTGCAACCCTGGTGGGAAAACAGACGGCTAACGTTAGCATTTGTACCTATCGGTCCTTGGGCAGACCGCCTGAGGCTAAAACTGGGGCTAGCATTAGCCTAACTGTACCTGACGTCCACTAAAGTCTAAAATATAAGTAATGGTAAAACGTAAATTATTTTAAGTTAACACAATACCAAACTTGCTTTAGAGTCCCAAAATGAGTCCGCAAAATATTCCTGGCTTATCTGGTAACGGTAGATACGGGTTAACAAAAGCTGAACAACTCTTTCCAACTAAAACGATACTGAGCTAAGTCCTTAACATAAATCATTTTAGTTAAAAAAAAATGTAATTCTTGATTTTTACCACAGAAGTGTGAGAAAGGTTTCTCCAACTCCGAAATCCGAATGACCAACTGGTGTGATGGCCCCTGCCTCTTGCACCTTTTGCGCCTAGTGGGGTTCTTGCTCACACAATGCAATGCGTAATTCAAAAAACGGATAAAACACCTGTGAAAAATCAATACAGAAAATTCCTTCATATTAACACGGTACATTGGGCCCTATTTTTCCTAGAGTGTAGTGTATGTGTGTTAGCATGGAACACCAGAGCCAACGATCTACCAGGGACACATGGATCATTTTGGTGTCTATATTCTATTTAAAGAAGGACCTCTCGGTTTGGTGTCATTCTCAACTATTAATCATGGCTAAGCAGGATTTTAGTGGCTGTATCTCATACTTGTAGGTGGAACACAAAATAGCAGCAGCCACTGTAAGATAGGCTTTTGCGTGGTCAAAAATACTATTTTGTGGGGAGGTCATCCTTGATTCCTGTCAGGTTCAGGCAGAAAATGCCAAGCTCTTATGTAGCTGTCAACTCAAAGTCGGTAATGAGGAGGTTGATATTGCTCTGATTGGACCGCCACAACAGGTGATGTCAGTCAAACGTGGGTCAGTGTGTTGATACCGCTCGTCTGTCTTAGTTCCCATCGCTGACCGAAGCCGACTGCCACTCAGGCTACTCAAACTGTTTGCCAGACAATTACTGTTCCAGCATGAGCAAATATAATTGGACATAATAATAGGGTTGTAACTGTAATTGTTCCCACCTCTGTAAAGGGGCACTGGATTGTTTTAAATGTGTTTTTTTTTTATGTCCAACACATTCAACAGGGCAATTGGTTTTGTTAATTATTTATTATTTCTCACAAAATGTGGTAATTGTGAGGCCTAGTTTGGCATGACTCAACTTCTAGTGGTTTGGCTGATGGTAGGTATGCATGAAAAACCAATCCAATATCAAAAAACACATTTCCTAAACACCCTTGGTAGATAAGGGATGATCATCTTTCTGATGTATGAGTGAAACGAACCTGAACTTGGCAGTCGAGCAAAGTAATGACCCAGTGTGTAACGCTTTTACTATTTTGTCCCTGCAGAATGAACCAGGCTCCCACTGCTGGTTTTGAAGAGGATGTGGGCGCCAGAACAACTCATCACGTCATGTACCCAGAAAGTGCCATAGACCTGGACAACACCACGAGTCTGGTGCTTATCCCTTTCAAGACTCTGGACCTCCAGTGGATCATTAGTGCACTGACCACAGGCACCATCAAACAGTGAGTGCATGCTTTGAATGTGAAGAGAGAGTCGCAATTGTGTAGTCGTCTGGTAGTTCTGTTTTTCATTCGCTGCTCAATTTCTGACTCAACCTGGAGTAGATTCGTGCAGAGATGTGACCGTACACGCGTGGATTTTTTTCATTAAAACTCTTCATGTATAACCATTGCACTCTACTCATAACACTAATCACCTTCTGTTGAATTTCAAATTCAACTCATTCATTCGGGACGTTCAAGCTGATGATAACTGGTAATCCAGAAAATAAGAATGCGTTCGTGGTGCCGCAATAAAACAACCGCAGGAAGATATGTTAAATGTTAAGAAATGATGGCAAGGGTCAGGAAACGGCTTGATCTCTAAATACACTTTTTCATCCAAGTCTCCAATCGTCTTCCAATGGTGCCAGAACAATCATTCTGCATCATTAAACATCACAGGGATCACTAAAGGGGCAGGGCATTTTGGTACTGCCCCAACACGCATTACGTCTTAATTAATGATGGTGAATACAAGAAAGAGACTCTCAACCGATAAGAGAATGAACTGTATGCAGGTACACGGGAACGACTATTGATCCAAACTCACAAATGCGATTTTGCAATGCGGACTTTAAACGTTAAGCATTCTCAAAAACTCAATAGGGATGAAGTCCTTTTCCAGGCAATGCAGTACTCAGGACAATATATCAAATGCATGCATTTCTGCATGCATGCCTGCATTCATGATTCAGGGACTTTAATGTGAGTGATTGCAGTGCAGACACCTATCACGCAGCAATACTCTTGATGAAGCTTTATCTCGTAATCGGAAACATTTGTGTGGATTGTTCCTCACCGCTCTGCATGGCCATGTAATCATTAGTATCCCATACCCCATGCATCGCTGGCTTTAAGGTTTGCATGGTGTGGGATTTGCATCGGGGGACTTTGTTTTCCAACTTGCGGGCAGCTGCATGCACACACACTTTCTGCAGGTCCGCGCTGCTTATACTGGGTCCAGTCGGAGTTAGACTCCCGAATGCACTTTTCATATGGGTTTGCATATTCAAACTTGCTTCTCGCATTGTCATCTTTTTCCTTTTGCATTTTTTCGTTACCGCGGCGGAGATGATGGACAGCGCGACACGGCGGGCTGTCGCGGGATGAGTGAATGGAACCGCTTTTGACAGCGAGCGCATGTCGCGTGTGTGACGACTTGTCACCGCGTCCGTGATATTTAATCAGCTTTTCTGTCCCAATATTGTCACAGTTGTTCAGACGTATCCTCAGCCAAGCGCGTGTCGCAAATTGAAATCGTATACGCGTACACTTTTCCTGTGATGGCGGAACGAGATGCCAGTGATTGTAGACATGCACATAAGCAGAATTACTGGAAAATTGCATTAAAGATTATATTTAATGCCATGAATGAAACAAGTCATTTGTAATGTATTGTGATTTTCTGTCACTGCAGAACATATATACCTGTTATGTCCAGGATAAAGGCAAACAAGGATAAGGTGAGTCAAGCAAAGGTCTAAATCCTAGTTTTCATTTATCATGATGTCTGAGGTGACTTTTCATGCTCATGCCTCCCGAGTTGTGGTTACGCTACGTGAGTAATCGGTCCTCAGACAGCAAGAACATCTGCCTATATCTGCCTGTTTCAGCCTCATAAGCAGAAGGCCTACATAACTAATGGTGATTACGACGGTTTTTCAGGTGTTGATTTACAGCCCTACGTTTTTTAAGTACGTGTACGAGACGTGGCTCGAGGGCCACGGGCGATATCCCTCGACCGGCTTCCTCAGCTTACTGTTCGCCGTTCACATATGTGACGAGGTAAGTTGGTTTTTATTAGTAAGTACATGACCTACAATGCATATTTAAAAAAAAAAAACTAACTGTTAAAAAAACTGGTGGGCACCTTTAAAAAAAAAAAAAAAAAAACCTGATATAATGAACAGTCTGTTTAAGTGATGCTGCGGTCTGGTGGCTCACCTCCTCTGCTCCTCGTGCATTCCAGGTCAGCGTGTTTGGATTCGGCGCGGACCAGTACGGAAACTGGCATCACTACTGGGAGGAGAACCACTTGGCCGGAGCTTTCCGACACACGGGAGTCCACGATGGAGACTATGAATATAATGTGACGCTGCTGCTGGCAGACAAGCACAAAATCAGAATGTTTAAAGGAAGATGAAGATGAACTTAGTCAGCCTTCTATTTTTTTTGGGGGGGGTCATAATTTCCAAAGTAAATGATCTCATGAACTCTTTTGGCCTGTCCAGCACCTTTAAACACAGAGCAACAAAAACACTGTCAAGCTTTATTATTAACTCCTTTTACGCTACTATTTAAGCAGAGAAATTTTTGTCTCTGTATGTCCATTCACGTTCCCATGTCAGGACAAACGAGCTAAGAGACTCCGGTGATGGCGACATGTGATCTGTCATCCCTCTGCTCGGTGTTTGACTTGGGCATTAAGGAAAAGACGTCCTGTCACCCGGTAGGACTGACAACCAGCATGCTATTCATCAGCCGCTTTGTGTATTGTTTTCACATGGGAAAAAGTGGAATCATTGTGGCCAGCTTGCAGACGGTCCGAAACAATGACAGAAAATAACCTTTTTTTAACGTTAGTAGTCAGACAAGAGGCCGTAATCCCCCTTTTCATAACCTGTGTATAGACATAGTGTGGTGATTCTGTGCAAAGTTCATTACTGCCCTTCCATGCAGGAAGTAACTGTTGAGCGTTGAGAGCATCTCATAGAAATATAACATATTGGATGGATTGCGTATTGGAGCCTGTTCGAATCCAAACTAATTTTTTATTATTTACCAAACTAAAAACTTCAATTCGCTTCACAACAGAGGGCACAGTTGGCTTTGCTGTAAATATCACTTGGGTATATTCTTTCACCGTAACGTAACCGGCATATTGCATGCGATTACCACGACGGCTTGACGTGATGAAGGCAGGTATAAAAGGAAATATCCATTCTGGGCCTTTCTTGAAGCGTAACTCTGTCCGTTTGCGACCCGGACTTCAATTTTGACCAAAATCTTTGTCAGTTGCTTCACTGCTTACGTCTTGATATTCAGTGTATTGTTTTTCAACATCTGTAATGGGACATTTTCTGTTTATCTGTTATGATAGAAAAAATAAGAGTGTAAAAGGGCCTGTGTTATGCTTTACAGGAAAATTCCACCCTCAGATCCTCTCACACTGTTATACACCGATCAGCCACAACATTAAACCCACTGACAGGTGAAGTGAATAACATTGATTATCTCGTTACAATGGCACCTGTCAAGGGGTGGGATATATTGGGAAGCAAGTGAACAGTCAGTTCTTGAAGTTGATGTGTTGGAAGCAGGAAAAATGGGCAAGCATAAGGATCTGAGCGACTTTGACAAGGGCCAAATTGTGATTGCTAGACGACTGGGTCAGATCATCTCCAAAACAGCAGGTCTTGTGGGGTGTTCCCGGTATGCAGTGGTTAGTACCTACCAAAAGTGATCCAAGGAAGGACAACCGGTGACAGGGTCATGGCCACCCAAGGCTCATTGATGCGCGTGGGGAGTGAAGGCTAGCCCGTCTGGTCTGATCCCACAGAAGAGCTACTGTAGCACAAATTGCTGAAAAAGTTAATGCTGGCTATGATAGAAAGGTGTCAGAACACACAGTGCATCTCAGTTTGCTGCGTATGGGGCTGTGTAGCCGCAGACCGGTCAGAGTGCCCATGCTGACCCCTGTCCACCGTCAAATGGTTTTAATGTTATGGCTGATCAGTGTATATCATCAGTCTGTGGTGTTCAACGCATTCCAGGAGTTATTTTGTGATGAAGTGTTGTAGTTTACCTTTTTGTTTTATCCACTTTCCCTCGCCCTGCCTCATCTACTTCTACTTCAGTTAGTGATTTTCCAGAATGCCTTTCGACAACCCCCAGAGAACGTGCCTGGGCTCGTTGCATCCAGCCCTTGGTTTTACAAGGAATAATGATAGCATAGTAAGAGAAGAGAGCACCTTACTCAAAACACAACATGTCTTGTGGCCGCATTGCATTCTGGTCTATTGAGGCTGCCGTCGGTGGAGAAATCGGTATCTCTGCCTCTTCTATGATGGATTTCTCCTTGTGTGATTTTTGAACTGTGTAAAATGGTGAGTCCAGAAAGAAGCCCTTGCGCTCTGATTCTGAGGGACTGACACCAAAACCTTTACTGTTGAATTTTTTAGACAGCTGAAAAATGTTCTGCTTTCAAACTCCATTGTAGAGCTGCGCTGGAAATCTCTCGACCTGACATCATGTCGACAAGAATAAGAAAAATACACCACCAAACAACAAAATGGGCCTAGAAATAAAAGTGAAGCTAGTTTGTCACACTGTGTACAGCCATTCATAGCCCATAGAAAACTGATAGATAAGAAATATGCCTATAACGTCCATATCAAACGTGCCTTATCACTGACATCCAATTTTTAATACTTGCAAAGTAGGTGTCAAGTGCCTTTGATGAAACCTTTTTAACACTTAATCATTGATGGATTTTGCCATTAAACCTAAATGTATTATTATTATTATTATTATTGTTGTATTTGTCAGTTACTGTCTGTAAAATGTGACTTTAAAGTATATCATATGCATGATACATATAGCCATTTAAGTATTTGTCGTTGTGAGGAATCAGTAAAATTCTTTGTTGAATATACGACGGGAAAAAAAAACCCTCACAATTATGTCAACAGATTCAGCTCTATTTTGTCCAGGCTTAAATAAGTAGGTGCACTCGCTGAGCAATGCTGCAGAGTCCTTGCACTACAGGAACGTGTATTGATCGTAATTTGTAAGAAAGCAACAAAGAACCACTTGCTCCTCCTCCTTACCCTCACATTATTACTTCACCAACGAATCTGTCATCTGAAATGTCACTGCATTTTTTTTTCATATCCGTAAAGATTTAAACTTGGTGTTGCTTAATTCAGCATTATTTGCTTCATGTGCCTTTGAAATATGTTGGGATGTGTGCTTCTGCTAATGCCCAGGCAGTGTTGCATTGAGCGATACATTTATTCTGCAATCTTAAAAACTGCATTATCTGTTGAATAAAGGTTTGCTTGCCACCTTGTATGAGTGAAGTGTTGCTACTGAAGAGTAGATGCTGTATAGAAGACAGTAGAGTACATTTGTACCGTAGAGGACACTGTCACCTAGTGGACAATAAAATGTACCAACTGCTTGTTACCTGTATCGAAATTGACATCATTTGATTGGACCACAATAACAGGTATTTGATGACTTATTGGTAAAAAAATAATAATATAAATTTTGCCTCACTCTTTAATATACAAATGAAATTGAAATGATGTTATGTGCACGTCCGTATTAGGTCTTTACTGTTAAATGGGATGTCATTTTGAAAACCATTGAAACAGCTTATTCAGAAGAAAGGTATTTTCACAATAAGACAATAAACTAATAATAGACTATGTTTGTCACTATCAATATAAATGCATTCAGCCCACCTTGTAACAAGGAAGAAAATACCACTGTCAACCAGCTTGGACTTTGAAGTAAGGAGCTCATCATTTTTGTGGAGCCGTGATATCCCTGTCTTTTGACAAAAAAACATGTCACAGTGTGACGATTTAAAACCCCGGGTTTTGAGCGCTATGCTTTTGGGGTTTGAATTACTGTCATAACATAGTCTGGAGAATTTAGAGTTGTTACATAACAGGTTACTGATATATTGGTTTGTGTGGGAGAGATGGATGAAGAGTCTGAAAACAACAAACGTTTATCAATAATAAATTGCCTTAATGCAAATGCTTCCTGGTTGGCTTCACATTTCGGGGAGAGTTGTTGTTGCTCGTAAATATTGATTGGTCGGTTTTAGACCTCAGGGGCATTTTTCAATTTTTAATCAGAGTGTTTTTTCCCCAAAAAGAATCACAGTCATTTGTCAGCTTTAATTATTGAGGGGGAGTTGTGGAGTGCCCTCTCCCCATGGCTGCAGGTTACTAGTTTGTTTGTTCTAACATCACCCCAAAAAATGAAAATGTGTGAATGCCAGGGGTTTACATTTTAGAATTTATTAGCCCTAGATTAGGAGAATCCCAGTTGCCTTAAATGCAGGGTGAGCAGCTCAGAATATCACAGAATATTCTTGTTTCTCTGGTCTCTTGTCAGTTAACTGAGCATAAGAATAAATATATATTGTTTCTACAATCTAGAACTGCCCAACATCGACATCTGTGAGCATGAACACGTTACTTCCAAAGCCAGAAACCAGAGTACTCTGACTTTCCAAACCTGGGATCAGCAGGATGTTCATTTGAGCTGTTGTATCCAAACCAGCTGACACGTACAGCTGTTACCCCCAGAAACTGGCCCCTGGGTGCTGCTGTACCTTTACTTTTATCTTTCCCTTTTATTATGAAAGGCTTGACTTCACTTCCCTGCTGTTCTTTATGGTGAGTGATAAGCATAGCCAGCTGTAGTCTTCTGGTTGCTCTGGACTTGGAAATTGGTCTGTCCTGGGCCATAAAAATACATAGTATCAATTATATTATATCATGATATGATATATTATATTATAAGTAATATTAAAAAATATTAGTTAATATATAATCTTAAATTATCATTATTAGTATTGTTATTACGACTTCTTAAACTGAGCGGTAGTCCCCTTTAAAACGCTGCACTCTTGACGCCACCAGCTGATGAACATGCAGAACAACAAGGAAGTCGGAGTCCGAACCGTCATTTTAATTCCCCCACCAGGATGACTTCATGAGCGCGTATTTTGTGTATTTTGTTGCGCAGGTAAGAAATCGAAATCACTGGAAAACTTTATCGACTTTGAGTAAATGTATTTGATCGCCTTTTCTTCTTCGCCCTACATATAAAAGGTACTGCTGCCAGCTGCAGCTCGACTCAGAAAGCATGTCAACAATTATAGCCTTTGGTTTCACTTTCTACTTCTTCGGAAAATCACGGTGCAGTAAGTAACATTAAAGCTAAACTACTCGGGCCTAGCGAGGTAAAAAAAAAACAACTAATGCTATAGCTCTATCCACGTATAAGCCTCTTTTTTTCCCAGTTTGAGGCTATTTCCTGGAGCAAGTGTACCACAGGTTTGTCCTCCCTGCTACTAAGCTAGTTGTTAGCTGTTCCTCTGGTACAGGCCCGTCCACCTGTCAGGTAGGTGAAACCACAGGTTTGGTGCTGAATAGGCCAGAGACTAAACCTCTAATCATCATGATTATGGGATGTGTTGGTTTGTTCCGTTACTGCCACTGGGCTAGCTTGCATGCTGCGTGCACTATTACCTTTTATAACCCCTAAATGAGCACTCCTTTGAATTGGACAGGCTAACTTAAACCTGCTACGTATGCAGGGGTGGAAAGAGGACTCGCCTGAAGTTTTACTCAACTAGAAGTAAAGCTGCTGGTGTAAAAATGTACTTTGGTGAAAGATGGCTTGGTAAAAGTTAGTTACTT
>OOFE01013017.1:0-22145 GCA_900323365.1 Monocentris japonica | reverse complement strand
CTGGGAAAAATTTGTTTTTTTTTTTTTTTTTTTTTTTTTACAAAAGAGAACATTGTTGCATATTATCTTTCTCATGCAATACATAAAGGATGTGGAGTTTGAACTGGTTTCTGGGTTCAGTTTACAAAATAATGTTATTCCTCAAGCTAAACATGATTACAACTGGCCAGTTTCTGATGCAATGCTTATGGAGAGCCTACAAAGTTATAATACTTAAGTCAAAACATACCAGGTTTGACAGTACAAGTACACAAAGGCTACTAAATTACAGTAACTAGAGTAATTGTAACTTGTTACTTCCACCCATGCCCAGCAGTCATGGGCCTTGACATTATATTTTTGACTTGTTTTTCTTCTGTTAAATGTTGCACCATCAGACCAAGGCAAATTTCTTGTATGTGTAAACTTACTTGGTAATAAACCCCCATTCTGATTTTAGTTTACAAATCTTAACAAGCACTTTGGACTTCTTAAAGTAACTCTGACTGGCTTAAACCGGTATATTCCTATACATAGCAGGATGCCTGTTGAAAATCAAGAGGAGAGGACGGTGGAAGTGCTGGGGTTGCCTGAAGAAGTCGAAGAGGAGCTGCTGTCTCTGTACTTTGAGAACAAGCGGCGCTCTGGGGGAGGTCCGCTTTTCTCTGTGGAAAAGCAGGGGGACCGTGCCTTGCTGGTGTTTGAGGAGGCAGAAGGCAAGAAGCAATTCATTGTATTGTCACAAGATGATATTGAGGGAACATTTTTAGGTGCACGCCCCTCCATTTAGGTTTGTGATCTGTCGACCTTTGACACTTGCTGCCTTGGGAATCTGTAGAATTGCAACAAGGGTTCTTTATCTAACTCTTGTTATTGCTAATTGAAATCAAGAAAAATACATCTAGTGACTATATGCACAGAAAATACGTCAGTAATATTAGTGTCAACACCCATAGTCTGTATGTGTTAGAAGTATGATTTTTAGACATTTTTCAAAATAATATCAAACAGCTTACAACCATCTTGACCAGCTCATACCAGCTACAGTTCCAAGCTGGTCTTAGCTGGATTTTACAGCAGGCAAGATCATGGTTGGAAAAGACTAAGGCTAAAACGATGATTCCCAATAGGGTGGCTAGGCCCACAGTCTTATCCTTAGATTAAGGCAGGCTACTGTAACTTAAACGTAGCTAGTCAAGTATAAACGGCATCTTACAGTTTGACCCAGACCCCCTTAACTCCTAGACTGATTACATACATTGGTCTTCACCTCCCTATAATTAAATGCAGGTTCATACAAAAGAACTCTTAAAAAGCCATTGAACTTGACCACCTACTATCTCTAGAAGCTAAAGACATTAATGTGCTTAAAGGTCATCAAACAATAATGAATGGAATCCGACCGATAATTTGTCATCAGTGACATTTGATAATTAAACCATCGGTTCTAACCTCGTCTTTTCCACAGTTGCAGGACGAGTGCTGTCTAAAGGGCACCATGTTCTACATAATGCTGAACTGACCGTGAGAAAGCCTACCTTAAAGGACAAATGGAGATTGCTGCTGCGTGGGATCAACCCCAGCACTTGTATTGAGCTGGTAGAGCTCTACGTGGAGAACGTGTTTGGACTTGATGTGGAGGACTACACCCTTTATCCCTCACCAGGGACAGATCTCGTCCTCATCCACTTCCGCCAACCCCTCTCTAAAGGTCCGATGAATTTCTTTTTCTAACAGACTAAATCTCACTGATTATTTCAAAATGGATGTTCCAGATGTTGCAGATGTCAGAGTAAAATGTACCTTTCTGTCATGCGTCATTGCAATATATTAAGCAATTTTTAATTATTACTTCTTTTATTCTATAGATTTCCAAAAATTTAGCGCGAAGATCTCCCAGAAGAAATTAGATGGGTTCCAGATAACTCTTGAACAAGTTGAGCAAACTGACTCCATCTTAGTGGAGAACCTGCACCCTGGCATTACAAGGGACGTGCTCACTTTGTACTTCGAGAGCAAGCGAGGTGGGAATCAGAAGGTGAAGGAGGTCAACATGATGTCAGAGAGTGCAGCCAGGGTGTCTTTTGTCGACTTTGAATGTGAGTTTTTGCACAATGCTATAGACATCTGGATCATCGTTTGACTTCTCTTCATCGAGCTCATCTCTTTTGCTGCTTCATTCGTCGTTGTTTTTTAAAATAAATAAAATGTGCTTTTATATTTCTTTTTTAGCTGTGGTCCATGTCTTGAATCACCCACATAAACTGGAGGACGCTGAGCTCATAGTGAGGCCATACTTTGCCTTTCTTCAACTTACAGAAAGCTGCACATCACAGAACTCTGAAAATGGATGCGTAAATAAGAGCACAGATGGACAGAATTTGAGTCCTATTCGAATACAGACCAGTTCTCCCACAGCGGTCAGTGCCACAGGCCAGTCCTCCCATCAGACAGCCTTGGAGTCTGTAGCTGCCCATGTAGCGGTAGAAGAGGTAGCAGAGGAAGTCATGGAGGACCTTGCCCAAGACATAGAGACACTCTCAAGCCACATTGCTATCGCTGACCCAGTGAAACTTGCCTTGCTCCGACTCAGTACCCTTCCACAGGACTTTGAACAAGCCCACCCAAACTTCAACGTCCAAATCAAAGACGACGGAGTGCACATTGCAGGACCTGACAACCTGGGAATGGAGCAGCTAAAGAACACCATCTTGGAGTTTCTTGGCAGTATTGCTCAGGCACATTTGACCTTTGACCCTGATAAGGCTCAGTTCCTTGCGAGCAAAGAGGTGAAAGAGAGGCTGCTGGAGACCATGAATCAACTCGGGCTTGCCACTCTGTATAGTGTATCAGACTCTGTTGTCACGCTAACATCACTGTCTGTGAACTTGGTTAGCCAGGCATGCAGCTTTTTGAAATCCCAATTGTGTGACTTCAGCATATCAATAGATCAGGAATATGAGTGCATGCTATATTTCAGGGAGTGGTCTGAATTCCTTCAGTCTCTAGGATTCTGCTCCGTAAGGGTGTCAGAAAGAGGAGGCAAGATTGATGGTTTGACTCTGAAAGGGATGGAGAATGAGAAGCAGACCAAAATCTTGGAGTTCCTCAGTACACCTAGTGAGAGGGAGACCATCATCTCTATGGAGCCGGGCATGCTGAAATACATTCAGATCCATTGCCATCAGTTGCTGGCTGACATGGACCAAGTATCGATATTTCCATTAGAGGCAGAGGAGGTTTGTGGTTTAAAGGTATGTGGTGCATCAATCTCAGATGTCGAAGCATGGACTTTTGAAATACTGAATTGGTGATTTACTTGTGGTGTCGTCTACATTTCTAAAATTCCCTTCATTTCCGGTACCATTGTTTTAGATTCCAAGACTCATCGGGCCGTTTCATCTTAGCGTTTCACTTTGATTCATTTTTATGAATGTGATTGACAGATCCACGGCAATGCTGCTGCTTGCCAAATAGCTGACGAGGTGTTGCAAAGTGTGGTCGCCTCTATCTGTACCAGAACGATCACAATAAATGAATCAGGAGTGGCCCGCTTCCTGGTTGGAGAAGAGGCCAAAGGCATCCTGAAGGAGATGGAGACCAAGTTCCAGGTGTACATCAGCCTAGAGAAGGTGCACTGGGAACCTCTACAGAATGAGGTAACGGAATGATGAGCAGAAGTTTGTTGTCTTTTGAATACTTTTGTGTTCTTTAAGGGGCAGTAAGTAATTTATGACTTCTATCGACCTCTACTGGCGTCCAGTAGAAGAGGCAGGGAATGTCCTGAAACTAATCAGCAGGGAGTTTTTACAGGCTGGAACGTTTTGAAAGCCAGAAATCTCAGCACCTGGCGAAGTAATCGTAGAGTCATTGGTATTGATCAACAACCCTATCAACCCCCCACAAATATATTATTTTTGTGCTATGGGGCAGTAGATCGTGCGTATTGGCCCTTTAAGTCAATCTGCGTCATGTACACTAATATCTACTACTTCATACTTCCCTAGTGCAACACTGTATTCATAGAAAACCTATTATTATATTATATTAATCTTACAAATATAGTATTTTGTTCCCAGGACATATTTGAAGCTGCATGGAAAATGATGTCCCACCAAAACTTCCATAACGTGTCTTTGGATGGTTCTGCACAGGACACCGTATCAGATTTAATTCAAACTGATCAGAATTCAAATCTTAATGCTCCAGACAGAGGTAGTATTTTTCTCCTCATTACTTTTTTCTCTTACTGTTGTGCGTTGCATTTCAAGCAATGTGTTTACCTCCTCATAGGCCTTATAGAGGAAGCGAAGCGAATTTTCTCCGCCATCGATGAAACAATGGAGGTGTGTCCGTCCGGTGCAGACAGACTCATTGGCGTAAAGGACGAGGATCTGTACACAGCGGGGGAACCGACCAGCCTGTCAGACCAGAACACTGATGTAATATTTGAAGATGCTTCCCTGGCCTCAGCTGAAGGGAATGTTATGAGTGATCCTCTCTTGCCGAGTGATGGAGCTCTGGGCCTTGCTCCTTGTAACCTGGAGGAAGAGGCGCAACTTTCTCTTGCCATCCAGTACTCTATGGAGTCGGCCAGGAGGTCTCTGGCTGATGAGGAGGAAGAGCTGCGAAAAGTCCTGGAGCTGTCCAAGGAGATGATGCAACAAGACAGCCCTTCTAATCGTAGCAGCAAGAGCTCCCAAGTAGACCAAGTGGACAAGGCTAGCCATATTTACCCACAGGATGCAATCCAGGCAGCCAACACAGCTCAGATAGTTGTGTTTGCAGGTTACACCTGTGACCTTATCCGAGTGGACATTGCTCTTGGGAAGAAGGTTACCCTGAGACAGGTTGAGGAGAAATTGGAGCACAGGAGCCTGAGGCGCATGTCAGAGTTCCACAAGAGATGTGTTGATGTGATCAAGAGGAAGCATGCCGTGGGGATTCAGGTTCAAGGCACCATAATCAGTGTTTCTGGGTTCAAAGACTATGTGGCCGAAGCATTGCAGGATGTAGAGCTGCTGCTGAAGAAGATGTCCAGTACTGCTTCTGACAGTGAAATCCTGAGGACAGTCCAGTGGGTGCAGCACGATCCAGCCTCTTCAGCCACAACGCCTTATGCGCCTGACTTTATAGTGTTCCTTGAGAATGCCTGGAGTATGAAACAGAAGAAGGTTGACATCTTGCTAAACAATCAACCCCACATCATCAACTTTGAGAAGATGCAAGAATACAATATAGTTTCTGGGAAGTCTGTGAAAATCTCTAGGAAGAAGCTCAGTTCACAGGATTTGCAAGCAGATGTAGCCGGTAAAGGGAACTTTGTGCTCTTATGGTTATGTTTAACATGCACTCTAAAATGTGTTATTTAGTATATTTACCCAGAACTTTTATCTGTGTGTATGTGTGTATTATTAAACATTTAATATTTTAAATTGGCAGGTTTTTGAATATAAATAAATAACTTTACAGATGTATTTTTTTTTAACAGAAGAGGAATACTCTCTATTGGCAAACCTGCCAGAAAACATACATTTTTCCAAAGTGGATGAGGATACGGATGAATTTCAGGATGTGGTGAAGAATTTCTATGAAAGTATACAAGAATACCACAGCAAGATCAGAATCATAAAGGTGAAAAAAATAAAACTATTAATTTTTGAATAAATGATTTGATTTGTGACGATGTTTTGTTTATTTTGTCCCAGGTGGAGAAGCTCATGAATCGACTGCTGTACAATCAGTACAGGCTGAAGAAGGCAAGCGTATCTCAGAGTGCCACCTACCCGGAAGTTGAACAAACTCTCTACCACGGCACAAGCGAGACGAGCGTGAAAGAGATATGCATTCATGGATTCAACCGAAGCTTCTGCGGAAAGAACGGTACGGCTATTGAACACCGCTGTTATCTTGTCTGAATTGTATTTATCTCAGTAACTATTAGTATTTCTGATTGCAAATGTTTGCTCATCTGTAATGCTTTCTTTCCACAGCCACTGTTTATGGTCAGGGGGTTTATTTTGCAGTGAACTCAGCGTTGTCTGTCCAGGATCAGTACTCTCCTCCAAATGCTGATGGACACAAGTATGTTTTCGTGTCAAAAGTTTTAACGGGAGACTTCACCAAAGGCTGCCATTCGATGAAGACGGCCCCTCTGAAGGAGAGCGCTGACATTCCCCTCCGATACGACAGTGTGACAGATAACATTAGCAAGCCCTCACTTTTTGTCATCTTCAATGATACACAGGCTTACCCAGAATACCTCATTACGTGCCAGAAAATACGCCGTTGAGGGGATGGGTTAGTAGGTAGATCAAAACCATGAAATTTGGAGAAAAGACTGCTTTTTATTGTATTTTTTTCTGCTTTGTTAAAAGAAGTGCAACTAATATGAAAAGGGCTAATGTGTAATACTGTACATTTTGTATTTTTTTTTATTTAATCATTCATCCTATTTTCTTTAATGTAATGGGTTTTGAGCTACCTATAATGTTGTATTGTAAACCTTGCATGTCTAGCACATCTGCTGTACACTTTGTGTGTGTTATTTGATTGTTTTTCGTTTGAATAAACCAAATCAGTCAGATGCAACTTCAGCCTTATGCACCATGTGTAAAGCATGTGATCATCCTCCTTCGTCATTCTCCAGTACATTACAGTACAGTAATCCTGGGGCCAGAAAAAGAATGCTGAACTAGACATGTATGGATTGCACTGGGATGGGCAAAGAGGATGGAATGGCTCCCTGCCTGTTTTATTAATGTAAATGATTGCTGACTATACCTATACTTTAGGACTTAATACTGCAATCTGTCATTGCACTATGGAGCCCTAGTTGATAATCCTGTATTCCCACCTTTGTTTAGGTTTTGATTAATTAAATATTTTTAATATTTTTAACCCTCAAATTACTGAAGGTACTGTGTATATAAGGATTGACAGTATGTGACAACTAAATATGAATTTTACATGTACTGCTTTAGAAGCAGTTTTTTTTAGTAAGGATTGTAAATGACCAGTATTTTTAATGAAGATGGGTTATGAAAGTTGCAAAAAGCATACTTTCACATCTTTGTTTAGATCTATGTGAATAGAGGTGCCTTGAATTTGGACAGATACATTTTGAAAGTGAAATAATTCATGCGAGTAGAATTTGGACACAGACATGAGGGAAAAAAGTGGGAAAACTTAAGCTACCAGTTAGGTAGCTTAAGCTTAAAAGGTTTGTATCCTCACAGAAACTGTGCATTAATACTGAACTTGTTTACATCAGGATCCCCCAAAATAGATATACCCTATAACCCCACAGATAAGATTGCATCCCAAGGAATCCAATAAGAAGATTTTTGTTATTAGATATCATTTTCTGAGGATGAACTGTAAGTGGGGTGGTAACCGCAGGGACAGTGAAACCTACCATGAATCATGAATGAGTCAATCACGTTTGGTCATTTTACTATCTAAAACGACTCCTCATCTTGCTGGGGACCTCCTGGAACATTTTCAAGGACCCATGGTGGTCTCCGGAACACTGCATTAATACGATTGACGTTGAGACTTTTATTTTGAAAAGTATAGACCGGAAAAATACCGGGGCAGCTCTAACAACAGCGTAACAGCAAGCTTACTTGGCTATCGGAAGATAGCTAAGTTAGCATTCCATTAAATATGACATACTAGATATAAATAGAAAAGGGGAGAGTAAAACTGGAATCTCTATTACCGTGTTTGCTATAGGTATGTTGAAAGGTTTAATTCATGGTTAGGCAAAACATGCTGGAAAAACAACAGTCAAGTGGCAGGTGGTGTGGTGCCATGCTAGCTAATGCTAACGTTACTTAGCTTGCTAACATAGCTACCAGTGCTTTACACACATAAGTTACCTTACCATGCCTGGTTAATTCTAGTTATATATTACAATAAATCAGTATTTGTTACCTGTTTGAAAGCTAAGTTACTAGGTGGCAAAGCTAACGTTATGGGATAGCAAGAAAGCCATTCTCGGGCATCATTCACATCCCACTGCATGAATTGACAAAACAATGATTTAATGCATTTGAGGGCATTGTTTCATTTAGGTAAACATAGTAACTGTGGCAGTAAACACTTAATATAAAGATGTTTTCTACAATAATAACGGTATAATAATTAGCTGCGTGACAATTTTCCACAACTAACGTTACTCTGGTAATCACAGCCCCAATATGTGCCATTCTCTCTTGTATGCAACGTACGCCGGACTCCTTTAAAAATATGTAAGTTTGATCTGGCTTTGCTTAACAAAGATGTGAAAACACACAAACCCAGCATGACTTTAGACCTTTTACAAATTGCGAGGGTCTTCTGCTAATTTCGGCATATAAAATATCCACCTACGGCACGAACAAATAGGCGAACTAATACTAAAAGTCAATATTTTATTGGGTTAAGTGTTGATTGGTGTATTGGATGCATGTACAGAATTGAAGAGTGCCCTTCAAGAACTCTTGCAGAGTGCATACAAGAGGGAACGGCAGGTGTTGGCGCTATCCCAGTCTTTGCTGCTGACAAAGATGCGCATTTTCTCACGTGTCAGATACTGAGGGCAGCCTTCCAGGATGTATGCTGTGTACAGACAAGCCCACACTCCCACTGCAGTGGAGTTCTCCGTCTACTGCAACTTCATATCCAATAAGGAGAAGAATTTGGTCGTTGCTGGGACATCTCAACTGTATGTCTACAGGATAATCCATGATGTGGAGGTGAGGCTGTCAATATTGAAGCCTGTTGGTTTCTTTCAAGGTTTAAATTGTATGGCTTTTTTGCTCTGTGTATAACATTTACTTAATTATTTCAGAATACCTCAAAGGCTGAGAAGTCTCCAGGTATGGTCGAATGTCTTTCTCAAATTAGATATTTTGGTATCGATAAATGACGTAGATGTGGTTTGGTGTATTTGTGTTCAGACCTCACTCGTGTCCCCTACATACAGATGCCAAGTCCCGAAAGGAGAAGCTGGAGCAGGTGGCAGCCTTCTCTCTCTTTGGCAACGTTATGTCTATGGCCAGTGTGCAGCTTGTAGGTGCCAACAGAGACGCGCTCCTGCTCAGCTTCAAAGATGCCAAGGTATCTGCGTCTGACCAGTTGCACAATCCCACGGCCTTCTTGTTGAACTGTATTTAACCACCCAGAAGTGTTTTTTCACTGACTTAAGGGTGTCTTTGTTCTCCTCAGTTGTCAGTGGTGGAGTATGACCCTGGGACACACGACCTGAAGACACTCTCTCTTCATTTCTTTGAAGAGCCTGAGCTCAGAGTATGTTGAAACGAGACCTCAGTGAATAAGTTTATACTCTGGGTACTCGGGGCATTATCTATCCAGCACAACTGAAAAGTAGTCAGACTGTTTACTTGCACAAGAGAATCAGGGCTGAGGTTTCACAAAAACCAGTTGGGTTAGTCTAGTAGAGTTAGCTTTATTAAAAGTTTTTGAGTTCACAATCACTGATAATGTTTTATATGTTGTTACCAGAATGCTCTGACTTATTTACCCTCTTTTTCAATTTCCAGGATGGTTTTGTCCAGAATGTGCACATTCCCATCGTTCGTGTGGATCCAGAGAATCGCTGTGCTGTAATGCTGGTGTATGGCACCAAACTTGTGGTGTTGCCATTCAGAAAGGACACCCTAACTGATGAGCAGGAGGGAGTAGTTGGAGAAGGGTGTGCCCACTGTCTGCTTTTCATTCTCTTTGCAACAGGAAATTTTGAGAAACACAAAATGCTACACCTAGCACCTTCAATGAAAATGACATGTACTACGGCCATGTCTAATTGGCTCTATATCTCTCCTGCAGACCCAAATCCAGCTTCCTGCCCAGCTACCTCATCGATGTCCGTGAGCTGGATGAGAAGCTCCTAAACATCATTGACATGAAGTTCCTCCATGGCTACTATGAGCCCACATTGCTCATCCTGTATGAGCCCAACCAGACGTGGCCTGGGTCAGTCCAACACCTTCTATAGCAGCCACTTTGTGTCTTGACCTTTAATGAGCATAGTGTTGTCATGGCAGCAACATTTCGATTTTGATACCAATACTAAGTTTAATGTGTAAAAATTTGATACTACAATGATACCACAGCAAACAAGTTGCTATCCAAAGTGACTTACGATACAGCTCAAACAGTAGGGTTATTGAGCAATTGTATACAACCATTATTGCAAGTAATGCCTTGTATGCAATAACAATGACTTTTGTAGGCGTGTGGCTGTGCGGCAGGACACCTGTAGCATTGTTGCCATCTCCCTCAACATCATGCAGAAGGTCCACCCTGTCATCTGGTCTCTCACCAATCTGCCCTTTGACTGTACCCAGGTCATGGCTGTTCCCAAGCCCATCGGTGAGCCCAGTATTTGTGGAGATTAGCCACTCTGTCGCTGCGGCCAATATGTTTCCAGATAACTAATGGAATTTTCTGTCGGATTGTTTAAAATGAACATTTATTTGTATGAGGAAGTGCCCCCAATTGCAATAATGCTTCAGGTTGTGGCTTCTTTGAATGCTGATTGCGTATTGAATCTTTCTAGGCGGTGTAGTGGTGTTCGCTGTGAATTCGTTGCTGTACCTAAACCAGAGTGTTCCACCATATGGAGTTTCTCTCAATTCTCAAACAACTGGGACCACAGCCTTCCCGCTGCGTGAGTGTTATCATCTGAAAACATACAAATCGACACCGGTATCTTTGACCTCTAACTCTTGCCTCTTTACCGTACATACCATTTCATATCTGTTGATACTCATCACTGGATAACGTTTTGGTCTTCCAGGTGTACAGGATGAAGTGAGGATCACGCTAGACTGTTCCCAGTCCGCCTTTATCGCGTATGATAAGATGGTCATCTCTTTGAAAGGAGGAGAAATGTGAGTGGAACGTCTTTGTGACAGCCACCACAAAGTACATCAACCATGACGGCAGTTTATCACCCTTTGCTGACTGTTGTCTTGTCCTCTGTGTAGTTACGTGTTGACTCTCATAACGGATGGCATGAGGAGTGTCCGGGCGTTCCACTTTGACAAGGCTGCCGCCAGCGTCCTGACCACCTGCGTAAGTGCTGCCTATAGCTGCGAACAAGGACGGTCTCATGATGCAGGCAGTCTCAATCCTGGACGGCTGCAGATCCAAGCACTTGAAATCTTTTGCCCCATACTGGAGATGTGTTGACAGCAGCCCTTACTTGACAGTTTCCATGGGCCAACACAGAGAAGCTGTAAATGGTCTAAATAGGACTTGCAATTGTAAATCGCTCTCTCCACCTACACATGTAACAAACATCTGAATCACACTTTCAAGCTATTTACATGCCCGTATGCCCACCTTTGATTGAATACAAGTTCATGTCTGTTCTCTGGGGCTTGTCGACAGCCATTCTGGGAAATCACTAACAGAAGTAGACGAGGCAGGTTGAGGGAAAGTGGATACACAAAAGTAAATCACAAAATGACTCCTGGAATGCATTGAATATTAAACATTTGATACATAACAGTGTACGAGTATCCGAGGGGGTATTTTTCCCTTTAAGGGCTTCAGTATTTGATCACTCTTGATCAGCACTACAATCAATATGTGATCAAACAAACTGCATTATATCAGTCATTTCGGAGGATATCTGATTTTTAATGAAAGGCCAATATTGGTCCAATATATCAGCAAACCAGTATATCGGTCTAACCCTAGAAGGAGCATCACAGTCACATTGTGTCAAGAGGGAGTCGCTCCCACTTCACCCCCAGATCTTTACACACAGACCACAGGCAGAATGTCACCTATTGCTGGCTGACCTTGTAGCATATAAAGTAAATACTCCATGCTTACGGTCAGCCTAGAGAGGATTTAGAAAGGACAGGCTGCTGAACTATGACTCTCCCCATTGCCATTATGCCTCTCGCTCTGGGCTGTCCTCTTCCAGATGATGACCATGGAGCCGGGCTACCTTTTCCTGGGCTCCCGCCTTGGAAACTCCCTGCTCCTGAAGTACACAGAGAAGCTGCAGGAGACATTACCAGAGGAGGGCAAAGAAAAGCAGGACAAGGAAAGAGAGAAAGAGAGGGATAAAGATAAGCAGGTGAGTTTATTAACAAATAAGTTGTGAATTTGGCCTTTTACAAACAATATATACTAGTGGGGCTACTCTATCATCTTGATTCAATGTTGGTTTGTGCTTTCCTCTTTCCTGTACTACATCATTGCTAATGACAATTTCAGGAGGAACCACCAAGCAAAAAGAAGAGGATGGATTCTTCCACAAACTGGACTGGTATGTTGATAACAGTAGTTTTATTGTGCTTTGTTGAGTATCTACTGATCAACCGATAAAACATATAGCATGCTTTACACTTAACTTCTTTGATTTATCAGATGAGGTGGATGAGATTGAGGTGTACGGCAGTGAGGCCCAGTCAGGCACTCAGCTGGCCACCTATTCATTTGAGGTACGAAAGCCCAACTGCGTTATCAGTTGTCATGCATTTAAACATCTATTATAGGTTTGTGAGAGGTGACGCAACAATCTCTTTCCCGGGTGTTACAGGTGTGCGATAGCATACTGAACATCGGACCGTGTGCCAATGCCTCCATGGGTGAGCCTGCCTTCCTGTCTGAAGAGGTACAGCAACTTAAAACTCATTCTAGTGTGATTGTAAAAAATGGTTGTATTTCATGAGATCTAGTTTTTGTTCCCAACAATGATATTGGGTGTGGGACTATGTATTAGTCACATGATATCTCAGACACCGCTGATTGGATTTAGATTTCAAAATAGGTGGTTGCTACAGGTATAGTTGAAAATGAAAAATTCTAATAACATGTCATATCTCCTACACAGCATGTTGGAATGACATGACATTTTGTTCCTATATCCAGCTATTCTTTCTCGACACATTTGCCATCAGGACCATCAATGTACACCATATTGGATTTTCTAACATTTTGAGTTTCTTGACAAACAGTTTCCTGCCAATATGTGGTGCCACAAATACCAAAAAGAAAAGACTAGCAGACAAAGAGAAAATTGGCCTTTTCACATTTGTGTAACTCGTTACTGATCAGCCCAAAGGGTTAACTCATGTTTACTGTTGCCTTGTATCCTTTGTCAGTGCTACTGTCTCATCCTTCTTTCAGCTTTGGTGCTTTCTCTCAAGATTTTAGATCCTGGAGGTGCTTGAGCAGAGATGCAGTTACCATTTCAAGTTGTTGACTTTGATTTTGCTTCACCCACAGTTCCAGAGCAACCCTGAGCCTGACCTGGAGGTTGTGGTATGTTCTGGGTATGGCAAAAATGGTGCGCTGTCTGTACTTCAGGTAAGTGCACTCACCGAACTCCTTTGTTGTTTCTCATGCATGTGAACATAGATACGTCTATTTATGATAGTTGTTGCTGCACTGTCCTAAAACCTGTGGTCGTGAGGAACGTCTGCCACAGGTCCAGTGATAGTGCTACAGTGAATTCTGGGTTTACCAGGGCTGCCTCAGAGATCAATGGAGTAGCCTGTAAACACCCTAGACACAAGCTGGCATGCTTTAGAAGGAAATATATAGTTGTGTGATGTTGTTATTTCTTGTAACACCAGTATATTGCTGTTGTTGGATAAAAGCCATGTATCTGAAAAGTTTGTCAAGAAAGCAGAAAAAAGATTATTTATTTTTATTATTTATAAGATTGTTTATTTTCTCACTGATGTATCTTTGATGCATCAAGGGTCATGTAACTCCCCCAAGATATAAATGACTGTATAGATCACTTTCAATTCAAGTAAGAAAAAAACCTTCTACAATTGCATTTGAGTGGTATTTTTACAAAAGCAGTGATATGGTATTGAATCGTTTGACCTCAAACTTGAGCTTCAGTGGTCAAAATAATTTTTTCATATTTCTCTCTCTGGCCTTTACTTGCCTGCTTGGATTTGTTTCCTCTCTTTTCTGTTACCAGAGAAGCATCCGTCCCCAAGTAGTCACCACCTTTGAGTTGCCTGGATGCCATGACATGTGGACAGTCATCTCATCTGAGGTCAAAGAAGACAGAAAAGTACAGTGTATTTCCCCTTAAAAGTTTTTAACTGTTTTCTGTAATTTTTCAGTATTGTACGTTAACAAGATGATGTTTTTTTTCCAAATAGACCTTTGTTTACGTATGCTTTATTTCCCAGGCTGTAAAAAAGGATGGGTCTGAGGACGGGGCTGAGACAGAGACTGCTGAGGATGGTGAGGAGGAAGATGAGGAGAAGGGGGAAGAGGAGGAAGAGGAGGAGAAGAAGAAGACAGAGCCTTCCATTGAGGATGACAAAAAGAAGCATGGCTTCCTCATTCTGAGCAGAGAGGACTCAACCATGGTAGAAACACACAAGCACACACAGATCTTACCTCATATAATTGTGTTTTGTTTAAAACGCTATGTGTAGCGTTAGCTATTCTAAAGTCACTGTTAACTCCTGTGTCAGGTGGCTTATTGCTTTTATAAGACGGTGGTACCGTTTTAAAAAAAAAAAAAAACGTATGCAAAGATTCAATAAGTTACTATTTTGAATCAATGGTTAAACAAAGAAATTAAATGTTACTCTTCTGCCAAGCAGCATACATTTTGAATAGTAGCTCAAGAAAGAGGCTGCTAAGCAACAGACACCAGTATGAGTGGTGTGCATTAATCTTTAGATTATGTGGTCAAAGCTGTGTGTTTATATATTGTAATATATCATTAACATTTAAACAAACTGCTGTGGGTTTAAAGGTGTCCATTTAGGAGGTATTTTACAATGGCTTCAAAGTGACTCAGCCAGGACTGAAATTCAATGTTTATAATTTTGAGCTGTGACCATTGCTGTGTCTTCCTGTAGATCCTTCAGACAGGCCAGGAGATCATGGAGCTGGACACCAGCGGCTTCGCCACCCAGGGACCTACTGTGTTCGCTGGAAACATCGGGGACAACAAATACATCATCCAAGTCTCCCCCATGGGCATCCGGCTACTGGAAGGAGGTACAATAAGAAAAAAGATGAAAGAAAAATATAATATAAAAAGGATTAAAGCCAATGGAGGTATTAAACATAGCATAACCAGCAATTATATCACTAGAAGTGAAAATATATGAATTACAGCATGTATGCATGGTGTGCAAAACACAGCAGTAAAACAGATTAAGAGAAAATGAAGGAAAATCTGTATGATATGAAAATATACAAAAAATATGAAATATATGCAGTGTGAAAGTATGTTATTAAAATATATTAGGAAAATATGAACATGAAGAACAAAAGATGTGTGCTATTCACGTTAACAACTCTAGAGAAGGCCATACTGAGGCACAGAAAGTGTCTAGACATGCAGACGTCTACAACTTCACCTTATCAAATTCATTCAGTTTACAGATGTATGTAACATGTACAGAGCCTGCAAGTTTGCAAGTGATTGGCAGAAGACATAATGCGTTTGATCTTACTTGGCAATGTGGTGGCAAAGAAACTCAGTAGTTTATACTGCAGATTGTTCAAACCTTGCTAATGAAGTATTGGTAGAATGACATTTCAAACGTTGTTTGAAATCAAGTGTTCACCCAGTTCAAGGATCTATTACATCCATCTTTTATTGAAGGAGTAATCCTATTCTTCATGTCCCTCGTTTCACTTACATATACTCTTTCACCATCCCTGCTTCAGTGACACAGCTCCACTTCATCCCTGTGGACCTGGGCTCTCCTATAGTGCAGTGCTCTGTGGCCGACCCCTTTGTGGTCATCATGACCGCAGAGGGAGTGGTCACTATGTTTGTGCTGAAGACTGACTCGTACATGGGAAAGACACATCGGCTGGCCCTTCAGAAACCACAGATCCCCACTGTGAGTGAGTCATACTCCACGGACACCCACTATATTATAATACCCTTCCACGTACAATGGAATACAATACAGTGTACCCTCTAGCAGCCATATTGGAGGTCCTCACCTCCTTGCAACAACAGCTGATTGTATATCTAAACTTTTGACTTGGCTGTCTCAACAGCCAACAAATGGTGATGGTTCATTTATGTGTTGTTGGCTGGAAACTTCATGATTCTATCACTGATGCATCTGATTTGTGTTTCGATCATAGTAGCTTGTTAGCTAGCTAACCATAACTGTCTTGTTGACACATGAGTGTTTTGGAGTCTGGAATGGGCCAAATGGGCTAGGGTTTAAGACAAGACAGTTTACTGTGTCATTTGGAAACAAATCTGCCTCATCAGACTATTAACCTTTACTAATAATGTTACTGTATGGTTCCACACCCACAACCTGTATATTTTTTAGGTGTTTTCTGTTTTCTAGCCTGGTTATACATTATTTGCACACAGCTAATTCTCCATTGGACTTCTCTGATAGAGCTGTGGTTGCTAGGAGATTTGTTATACAAAGCCTCATTATTTAGGGTGTTTCTGTACAACCCGATTGGCACAATTCACTCAGTGGCTCGTAACTGTAACTGACCAGGTCGGGGCTGCCTCTTTCCCACAGCAATCACGTGTAATCACGCTGTGTGCGTACCGAGATGTAAGTGGGATGTTCACCACAGAAAACAAAGTTAGCTGCTCAATCAAAGAGGACACGATAGCCCGGAGCCAGTCTGAGACCGAGACCATCATCCAGGACCTCAGGTAAGAGTGTACATCACCTCCATACTGACATGTAACAACCAGTCGTCACAACAGCTCTCCAGCCCAGACGCTAACTGTGAATATCAGAATATCAAAGGTTCTGATGCCCTAAACCATCTGTGGATTGATGTGAAACTAAAAATGTATGTGTGTGCAGTCACACAGTGGATGATGAGGAAGAAATGCTGTATGGAGACTCCAACACCAGTACAACGCCTACAAAGGACGACGCCAACCGCTCTTCAGCGCCGATGCCCTCCGGAAGTGAGGGGAGCTTGGGCATGGCAGACCCCACCCATTGGTGCATGATAGCGAGGGAAAATGGTGTGATGGAGGTATGGATTATGTACAACACTGTAAAGATATTGATACACGTTACATATCTGTGGCAAATCTGTGGAAAAAAATGTAGTACAAAGCACTTACAATGCATGTTAATACTATTGCTGTATTCCCTCTTTTTTTTTTCAGATTTACCAGCTCCCAGATTGGCGATTGGTGTTCCTGGTGAAGAACTTCCCCGTTGGCCAGAGAGTGCTGGTTGACAGCTCCTCTGGCCAATCAGCAACACAGGGGGAGGGTAAAAAAGAGGAAGTGACGCGACAGGGCGAGATCCCATTGGTCAAGGAAGTGTCTTTGGTTTCACTTGGCAACAATCACAGCAGACCATACCTGTTGGTGAGCTTCTAAGTGGAAAAACTGAGACCCTATATTCAGTGTTCACCATTAAGGCTTGTCTCAGTTTTTTGACCAGACAAGTGAAATCTGTTGCAATTAGTCTGATGGAACAAGTGGGGAATAAAAGTATACTCTTCTTAAAATTTGTTGTTCTCCTCAGTGAAATTCTACCATTACAACCCTTAATTTGAAATCGGAAAGCGAAAATTCCAAAACCGATATCCATGTCAAACTTAAAAGGACAAAGCATTATTTTATTACAGTCTCTTCAAACTCAGTAAAATTCACTTAACTTGTTCAATGGACAAGAGCATCAGAAAAAGAAATGTCAAGCACTGAGATTTAATGAAACCAGGATATGACAAAATGTTTCCACGTTTTTCAGGTCCATGTGGAGCAAGAGCTTCTTATCTATGAAGCCTTCCCCTACGATCAGCAGCAGGCTCAAAACAACTTGAAAGTGCGCTTCAAGAAAGTAAGAGCGAAAGACGTAGATGAACATTGACCAAATCAGGTCACTTCGGATACAGTGAACCTTTTAAATGCTTGTGCCGTTCTTTGCACAGATGCCGCACAACATCAACTTCAGAGAAAAGAAATCAAAGCTCAAGAAAGATAAGAAGGCAGAGGGTGGCGCCATCGAAGAGAGTCCAGCTCTGAAAAGTCGGGTGGCCAGGTTCAGATACTTTGAGGACATCTCTGGATACTCGGGGGTAAAGGGGACTTTGTCACCTACTTGAGGGCTACAACAGCAACATCCACAGTACAATTTGACATCCCTCATGTATTCTTTGATAGCCCAAGTAATTTTCCATGTCCTTGTTTCCTTTCCCTCAGGTTTTCATTTGTGGGCCGTCTCCCCATTGGATGCTGGTAACCTCTCGGGGAGCTATGAGGCTTCACCCCATGACCATTGACGGCTCCATCGAGTCTTTCTCCCCTTTCCATAACATCAACTGCCCCAAGGGCTTCCTCTACTTCAACAAACAGGTACAAACAAACAATTCTCACTTTGGTGATGTTAATGTAGGTGCTCGCAGAACTAAATTGTTTTCCACTGCTCTGAACCGAGACAGAAATATGTTTCTGTTCTTTCAAGCCACTCTTCTCTCGGATAACTGGTTATGAATGAAATGAATTTGCCATTGTAACATCATCATCCAAAGAATTACACTGATATATGCAATGTGATGGATATGATGCAGTTTGTTTGATTACATATTGATTGTATAATTGATCAATACTGCAGTGATTGTGAAGGCCCTTAAATTGATTCTAATGTGATATTTTGATGGGACTCCATAAAGTATGCATGAATGTGTTGTTATTATTATCATTATTATCCTCCTGGGTTTGAATGGCGAGTTTTAGTGTCCCATGGTCTAAACACTGTCTCAGAATAGTAATAATAATATACTAAACACTGAATATGTGTAACTTTCTGGAATTTTATGCCATGGAAATAGTCAAATTTAAAGATATTGAATAGCGCCACAAAACATTAGCTATCAGCAGCTTCAATCCAAAAATATTATCAGCCTTCAGAAACCCATATCAGTCGAACCCTGCTCCAAAGTGTAAGACAAACATATTGACAGCTATTGATGGCCTTTGACGAACACTTAACAAAAAGCAAAAGATAATAAGAGTCTTGGTATAGTAGCAGTGTTTGTGTGTTTCACTTTTTTCCCACAGGGAGAGCTGAGGATCAGCGTCCTGCCCACCTATCTGTCCTATGATGCCCCTTGGCCAGTCAGGAAAATCCCACTGAGGTGCACCGTTCACTATGTCTCCTACCATGTTGAATCCAAGGCAAGGCCCCTCTGACTCCACCCACACAGCACCAGAGGCGACAAAGCAGCTGGTTGACACACATTGAAGTTGAAACACATTCCCTGGACTCGCACCACCTACACTTGCATCGCTTAGAGGTGCAAGAAGTTACACTGAGGTGTAACAGGGCTTTTCATGTGGTGATGATGCAAAACAAAGAATATCGACCAGACCGAGTTTGACATAAAAGCACTCAGGCCCCAGAGTTTTCTGACGGGGAGAAAAAAATCAATCAAGAATAACTTTAAAGGGATTGCTCTTTGATCTGAAGTTCTCCTGTGTGAATTTGTTTTTTCCCTCTCAGGTGTACGCTGTGTGCACCAGCGTGAAAGAGCTCTGCACTCGCATCCCCAGGATGACTGGCGAGGAGAAGGAGTTTGAGGTCATCGACAAAGGTCAGACATGAACAACTCATATCTACTATACACGTTCATATCTACCATCACTCAGGTTCTTTTACACTGTTTGATGTAGTCAGTTTGTGATGTTCAATGCATTTCAGGTGTTATTTTGTGATGAAGTGTTGTAATTTACCTTTTTGTTGTACCCACATTGCCTCAGCATTCAGTTCAGTTAGTGATTTCCTACGCTTCCCAGAATGCCTTTCGACAACCCCCCAAGGATGGGTGTGAACTTGTTGCTTTCAATCAAAGGTGGCCTTACGGGCACATAAATAAAGCCAGTCTTGGGGTTGCATTGCATTATGGTCTACAGTGTAATGTTGACTGTGTTTTCCTCTGTCGGCCTGCAGATGAACGTTACATTAACCCTCAGCAGGAGAAATTCTCCATCCAGCTCATCTCTCCTGTCAGCTGGGAGGCCATCCCCAACACACGGTAATAGATCTCTTGCTATCTTCCACACAGTAAAAAAGACATTCAAGTTGATTTTATATCTTTCATATCTCATGTATCTATCTATCTATATAGGAGTGCAGTTTTCGAAAATGAAAGGAGTGCCTAATGTTAAAACGGTCGACACAAGCTTAGTGTGTTCACTTAATTTTGCTTTTTTTTTGTCGAAAAAGGGCTGCCTAAACCACAGTTTGTGCTGATAATAAAAAGCAGGTTTATTTCCTGCAGTAGCTGCCACTATCAGCAAACAGTTCTTATGTCCAACTCTCAAACACCAGAAACTCTTCATGATCAGCATATAACAACTGCTACCAACTTTTCTACTGCTACTTTCTCTATTTTCAGTTTGGTTGTAGTTGTACCATGAACCCCTGCCTCATTGTTGTGATTGGTCAGTTCACAAACAACATGATCAGCATCATGTTGTCTCTAAAAACCTGAACCTTTCTCTCCACTCGACCTTAAAACAAGCCGGATGCAGCACTTTCTCCAAACTCAATGCTCTCCGTCTACTTTCCAGCTGCTCCCCATTGAATGTGAATGTGCTGGCAGGTTTAAAACAAGTAGAGATTGTGTGCAGTCCCAAGGCACATTTGGGACATTTAGACCTAATTATCAGTTTATTTGAATGTGATCTCAGCTCTCTGGCTCCATAGCTGCCTTCTGTACAGTAACATTAGGTTTGGCGTGATAGTTACCGTTAGCAACCACAGCTAATAGCACATACATACAAAGCCCTGCTTATGCAACAATTTGCTTTATGAGAAAACGCAATAGTATGTCTTGTTTTCTATCACAAAAAGATATCGCTATATATACATCATTGTATTGCACACTAATAGGTAAAGAATCCAAAAGGACTTTCTCCTGTCCTGTGACATCATCTAAATTCATTTTCAGACAAGAGGATCATGGGAGTTGTGTGGAAAATTGCAGCTAATCGTTAGTCAAATTTAGTGAGTAAAATTTTCACAATTGTATGACTTTTACTTCCTTTTGTTAATTAGATACTGCTCAATAAAGAACAGACATGATTTGTAGAAAATGAGTCTCACAACACCATGATGAAGTTTGATAGTGTGCAGTTATAGCAGAGTCTTGCCCTGGCTGGCCTGCTTTTGGCTCATGTAGACCACAGCGCCATGGCAAAAAGGTGAAAACTGTGAACACGCCCTTTTTCTGTCTCCATAAGGATTGACCTTGAGGAGTGGGAACACGTGACCTGTATGAAGACGGTGGCCCTGAAGAGTCAGGAGACGGTGTCTGGGCTGAAGGGTTACATAGCAGCAGGGACCTGCCTGATGCAGGGGGAGGAGGTCACCTGCAGGGGCCGGGTGAGGAGCAACCATCAATACCATCACGCTGTGATTTAGTTGCAACATATAATCCATGCTATCCATACAGATAAATTGGTTATCATTTTAAAGTGGTTATTTGATTGTTTTGTTCAGATTCTGATCCTGGATATAATTGAAGTGGTACCAGAACCAGGCCAGCCCCTCACCAAGAACAAGTTCAAAGTCCTTTATGAGAAGGAACAGAAGGGACCAGTCACAGCTCTGTGTCACTGCAACGGATACTTGGTCTCAGCCATCGGGCAGAAGGTCCCAGCTACAATTATCACTTATTAAATACATCTCATATTATAATTGTGGGAATATACTTGGCTGTGTTAATCCACAGCAGATATTAAAAAGTATTCACCCCCCTCCACTAGTTTTTGAGGGGGATTATTGCTCTACAAAGCTTTCTATCAAACTGGAGTTGAGTTGTGAAGCAGTATACACCAATCAGCCACAACATTAAAACCACTGACAGGTGAAGTGAATAACATTGATTATCTCGTTACAATGGCACCTGTCAAGGGGCGGGATATATTGGGAAGCAAGTGAACAGTCAGTTCTTGAAGTTGATGTGTTGGAAGCAGGAAAAATGGGCAAGCGTAAGGATCTGAGCGACTTTGACAAGGGCCAAATTGTGATGGCTAGACGACTGGGTCAGAGCATCTCCAAAACGACAGGTCTTGTGGGGTGTTCCCAGTATGCAGCGGTTAGTACCTACCAAAAGTGGTCCAAGGAAGGACAACCGGTGAACCGGGGACAGGGTCATGGGCGCCCAAGGCTCAATGATGCGCGTGTAGA
>OOFE01013015.1:4244-45739 GCA_900323365.1 Monocentris japonica | reverse complement strand
CCACCCACACACACACACACACACACACACACACAAACGCACACACACACACACAGACACTACAAGGCAACTTACACATATTTCCCACTTGCACCTTATTGCACACATCTCTTGTCTTGTTATATGTCTTTCTTATATATGTCTTTTTTTTTAGAATTTATTATGTGAATTTGTTTTTTAGATTTATATTTTTGACTTGTTTCTTATATTTTTGACTTGTTTTTCTTCTGTTAAATGTTGCACCATCAGACCAAGGCAAATTCCTTGTATGTGTAAACTTACTTGGCAATAAACCCGATTCTGATTCTGATTCTGATTGCAGGTTGACAGGGTCGTGAAGTTATTAAAAATGCAAGTAATATCACTTGATGACTGGGAGGAAATGTGTTCATATAAAGGACATCAGTCTGAGGAGTGGGTAGCATGGATGGAAAAACGTGAACCCCACACTCCTCTCTGTCTACAGACATGGCAATCAACTGTGGCCTCTGAGCTCAGAGAGAGAGTGAGAGAGAGAGAGAGAGAAAGGGAGAGACTAATCAAAGGCTGTGACAGGTTTGTTTGATAACGGATCATTATCAGCTACCCTCAGTCCACAGACCACACGGCAGTGCAGAAAACCTCACAGCCACAAGCCACTTAAAATGAACAATGCTGGGCAGTAAAACAACAATGATGGGTTTTTTGCAGCATACGGACAGTGCATTGTCCCTATGGCAATGTACAGTATGTGTGTATATAACCTAAAATATTCAGTGCTACCAGCAACTCTACTGCTCCAAAAACACATCAATAAGTTGGGTGATTTTGAGTAGGTCAATACCAATATTTTTGGATTGAGGCTGCCAACAGCCAGTATTTTGTCATGTTTAAATGCCATTTTCATGCCAAAAATTCCCCCCCAAAATCACACGTATTCAGTATTTCGTATTCGTATTTAAGAATTTAATACCTTTGAAGGTGGAAAAGCCTCTGAAACAGCATTTAGACCATGGGACACTAAAACTCTCCACTGTAACTCATACAAGTGAAATTGTTTATTGTTCATTGAAGGTTTTATGGACCATGTTACGTAGCTGTGGTCAGAGAGAAACCTCCATCATATCGGAGGAGGATGACATGACGTGACATGATATTTAATAAAATACCAATCAGCAAAACAATATGTGTAACCCTAATTTTGAGTTGTTCCCCTGCACAATGCTAGTAAAACCCTATTGATCAATGGGATTGTTGATTCAGGAACAACTTGTTCCCATTTAACCATGGCGCCAGCTGCCAGGCTGGGCAGCTCAATCGTCCGTCATGTCCCTTTCACCCTCTGGCATTCATCCAGGCAGCATGCACAGATCGCCTGCAACCTGCCGTGACTCACTCGAGACCAACTCTCCAACTGGCAGCACACCTGCCTCTCACATCTACATTGTGCATATCAGTGAGCGTAATTGCCACTGTTCACATTGCAGTTTGCCGAGCTGTGGCTGGAAATCGGAGGCAAGATTAGAGCCATTGTGTGGGTGGTTGATCATAGTCCATCACAGATCATTCTATACCAAAAGGTCATCAATTCAAACCTGAGAAAACACCTCCACATGTCATAATGTCAATGTCAATAATGAAAGGTTCAGACGTTTTCAGACAGTGAGCAAAGGGTGTTTTTTCACTGTCTGGACATTACAGAAGGGTAATTAACAACTCCACAAGTCTTTAATCAGACTCATTATTGCTCTTTTACCAAGAGAGGACTTTCAGGGGAAAATAATTAATCTACGATTCTCTTGTCTGGACACACACACACACACTCACATACACACTTTGACCCACTACTCAATACACTGGGTTTTTGGGAGATTGGCCCAGTGTGGTTGGTGGTTTTCATTATATGGCCTATAATATTCCTACATTCCTGGAACTATTTCAGGTGAACAACTAGATATTCATCCACTGCACTGTGATTTTTAGCTGTACACTTGCCATGTTCATGTCACTTCGGAAGAAAAGTGGAAGAATGGGATGACATCTTGTTGCTACAACTTGAAGGCATTCACATGTGTAACTCGTTAGAATGGTGATTGTAGGGTCAATTTACAAGTTACTTTAAAATGAACCATAAATAAACTGCAGCAGACATTGCTCGATAGAGTAATAGAGTTGATTATATTGGTTTGAATATAACTAATGATTTAGATTTTTATTTCTTTGGACTGCTGTCTGCCATGTTTGCCACCTATCGACACACCTCTGCAATTTGTGGCGCCAAGTGGGATATATTGGTGCTAACAAAAAATGATCACATGTCATACTTGTAATTACCACTAGGGGGCTGAAATGGACAGTTTTTCCCAGTTGGCAGCTTTTATCTACAGTAAATCCAATATGATGTGAATGCAGCATCAGCCTCCCATCTCCCACTATGGTCACTTCCAACAGAAACAAAACAAGTCACACTCTACCTAATTTTCCACAGGGAAAGTACTCGCTTGTAATTCAAAACTCAATAGGGACTGTAACACTGTCCAATTTAGCATAAATGCCACAGAACTGATCACTGATTGAATGTTTTGGATGGCAGTTTTTAATTAATTATATGGTAAATTAAGGTGAGTGAAAAAACAGAGGGGGTGAACTGCAGCATAGCTTGGCTCAAGATCACGGCAGCACTTTTTATACTCCATAGTGTGCAGTGATGGTTCTGCTCCTGTGAACCTAAACAATTACATCCCATCGGCTTTCTTCTGCCTGGACTCACAACAGACAGCTTGCAAGCCAAGACTCTCTCCGGAGTAAAAAGATTACCTGAATTACACAACATGCCACAGTGCTCCTGCATGGAGCCTGCATATCAGTAAATGCCTCCAGACACTGTCTAAATTCTCTGTAATCAAACTTCAACAAAGTCCCTACAGCTCCTTCACTGGCAAAAATGAGATCCCCAGGGACCACAAAGTAACTGACTCTTGCTAGGGAAGACCACACATTTGGAGAAAATAACTGAGGACACAAGTACTGAGATGGCCTGTCATGGTCACCCACCATGCTGTCCATATGTGGCCTCCACAAGGGCTGCTATAGACCTCAGCAGTCCATTTACAGGATTTCCAAAGCCTTCTCCTCATTTTCTCAGTATGGCACATCAGGGAACCAATCATGCACCGAGGAACAGCAGCTATTCCAGTCAGGAACCCATCTGTAAAGGCTCACTTCAGGCTCCACACATGTACCCTCACAGACAGTCCAAACAAAGTGTCGAACAGCACAGTCAACCAAAATCAAATCTTTCCTCAAATCAAGGCCCCTGTAACGCTGAAGGGGGAGCTAGAGGAAGTTCCTCCAATTGGCATGGAGTCAGGGGGGTGACCAGAGCAATGACGAAGAAGCTCAAGAGGAAAGTCCAGGGAGGAATTTCCTCCACCATTGCAAGTCTGGGAGGAAGACCAGCAGCCATAGGCCTCTCCCCCTCTACTTGATATCTAGTATTTTTTGGAAATCTACTTCTGCTTATATACAATAAATAATAAGAAAATATATATTTGGCTCCATTATTCAGAATGTGGCATTGCTATTGATGTGCTACAGCTGCTGTTGTTGAGGTGTTAAACAGCTAAAGAAATTGATCAGATTAGAAATGTGAACTTTGTATTCATGCACGCACACACACACACACACACACACACACACACACACACACTCTCTCTCTCTCTCTCTCTCTCTCTCTCTCTCTCTCTCTCTCTCTAGCATTGTTATAAACAGCCAACAAAAATAAAGCAACTCCTACTCAATATCTGGTGTTTCGAGATTGCATTATTATTATTATTGTTGTTGTTGTTGTTGTTTTTATTATTAATACACTCCAATATTTGGTGTGCAGCAGCTAGCGCGTTTCTGTTGTCACTGATGAACTGAAAGCTGTCTGATAACAGCAGACATCCACAATAAACAGAAGGCCCATGTTTGATCCACTGTGATTCTGACATTGCCTTCATATCAACCATCTACTTCATTCTAACTGATATGGAAAGCCACTATGAGTTAAAGAAAATTCTTACATCTCAATGCCTCATCTCTCATGAGAATATTTCAGTGTCTTTTGAAGATTAGTCTGATAATTTGCAAAAACACCCAAAGGCACTGCTCTGCAATTTAGAGCTAAGTGAAATTAAGAAAACTGAAGTTTAGTAAACATCTACATCTATTAACTGGGTATTAGTTAGATAATGAAAAACAGCAGAGTGAGAATTGTTAAGAGTAAAGTAAAGTTGGCAATAAAGTAAAGCACATGGGCAGCTGGAATATATACAAAAAGAGACAACCAGGGTGAGTCAGCATTCACTCCCAGAACATTAACCCATCTGCTGATCCAGTCCTCATAAACCAGACTTACGAGCCTCATGAACTTTACGTTTCCTCATCAATGGCTTACAAGAGGGCCGTAAAATGAAAAAAAGAAAAAAAGTTTAAAATTAACGCTGCATTTTGGCAAGTCGTTACCATGCGAATCTGTTGGAGATAAAGCATAACAGCAATAGCAATAAGCCAGGAACTAATAGCAATGTGCGACATATATTCAGTTCAGGGACTCACACACTCTCAACTCAAAGGACAGGAAAAAGGCAAAAAGGTGAAAGTATGAAACGATTCAGTGAGCCAAAAGAAAAGAATAATTCATCATTTACAAGAACATGATAATGAATATATCAGCACTGTTCTATTTTAGGATGAAGTAGCAGAATTACCAAGGAGAGTGATATAAAAAGCCAATTAGAAACACTGCAGTGAAAGTGTTTCATCTTTGACCATTTATAGTGGATTTTAAAAGATTTTTATTATCGGTCCCCAAGGACCCACGCCAACGAAGCAAAAAGTGTCCAAGACAGTTTATGTTTCCTTATTCTCATTATCTCTCACAGACCCAAATGAGCACACACACACACACACACACACACACACACACACACACACACACACACAGGCAGAGATCCACAAGAGTTGCCCTGAGCAAAGACAATCCTATCCTAGGGTTATTATTGTCATTTACAACCACCATCAACCATTATATCAAGATGTGTAAAATTATGCTTGTGCGTCTAAACTCATGATCTGATGTTTTCTGATGTTGTGTCAAAGCATGTTACAAATAAAGCTTATTATATCTACAGAGAATATGAAAACATTGTGACTGCTTGTAGCTCTGAGCCAAAGCTTAGCCTGTCAGGGGGCTTGGATATACAGCCATAACATTAAAACCATTCAGCGGTGGACAGGTGTCAGCATGGGCACTCTGACTGGTCTGCGGCTACGCAGCCACATACACAGCAAGCTGCGATGCACTGTGTGTTCTGACACCTTTCTATCATAGCCAGCATTAACTTTTTCAGCAATTTGTGCTGAAAAAGGGCTAGCCTTCACTCCTCACGTGCATCAATGAGCCTTGGGCGCCCATGACCCTGTTGCCGGTTCACCAGTTGTCCTTCCTTGGACCACTTTTGGTAGGTACTAACCACTGCATACAGGGAACACCCCACAAGACCTGTCGTTTTGGAGATGCTCTGACTCAGTCGTCTAGCCGTCACAATTTGGCCCTTGTCAAATTCTCTCAGATCCTTACGCTTGCCCATTTTTCCTGCTTCCAACACATCAACTTCAAGAACTGACTGTTCACCTGCTTCCCAATATATCCCACCCCTTGACAGGTGCCATTGTAACGAGATAATCAATGTTATTCACTTCACCTGTCAGTGGTTTTAATGTTGTGGCTGATCGGTGTATTTTTGAAACACTTGTCATATCAAATGCATATTTCAGCCCTCAATGCAGCCACAAGGACAAAATCCCAGGGTGCTCCAGTAGATCAGTATCAGTTGCTGCATTGTAGCCTGGGCCTATCAAGTCTGCTGAGCTCCCAAGTGTGTCTATCTTATGCCAACCACCAGGCTGTCATGGAATATGCATTACCACGTCCCTGTTGAAATATTACAATTGGGTTCACACCAAATGCATACATGGGATTTTGAGGTTTGAGGTTCTGCAAAAGTCAGTTTAGTTCTTATTCAGTTTTAAAACCTTGCCTTTAAAAATGTTGCCAGTGGAGTGAAATAATTCCACTTGGGTCCAGTGGAGCTTCACCGGTTTTAGGGGTTTTCTAGAAACAAGTGTCAGTATCTTGAATCTTGTTTTTCAAACAAGCTGATTTGCAGTAGAAACAACTGAAATTATCTGGCAGATTTTACACTCGTTTTAAATAAGAATGTAAGACTCAATACTAAACTGAATTCCTTTTTAAGATGGATATTTCTATGCAGTGTACAATGTATCAATGTAATGCATTTCAATGCAGCAGTTTCATGCACTGTATATTCCAAAATGTTCTAGCAACAGAGGAAGGTGGTCAAACATTGTTTACCTGGATGTACATGAAATATGTAGCTTAGTAAACGAGCTGACAAAGCATGATGGGAAGCACTCTCTGCATTATAGTGCGGCCATTGCTTAACCACAACTAATGTCCATGAGTAAAGTCCATTAAGTTACTTCTGCTTTGCATCCTCTGTGTCTGGTTTGAAGAGACGTTTGTGATGTATCTCACTGGGGTAGTCAAGTCTTTTTTATAGACAACAAGACGCAGTAAAGAGAAAGAGGCGCGATTCTCTCAGTATCAAAGACAAGCAACTATGTATTAGTGGTAAACATGCAACTTGCAACTCTGGTATACTTCAAATTCAAGGTAGCACTGATTCTTATATTTAGAAAGCACAAACTGCCCTTCCGCGGGTCCACAAAAACAGCAAAGCATTGAATTTGGTTATCTGACAAAATACTGAGTTATTAATTGAGAACATTTTACAACATTCTCCGATAACAACCACTTCCAATGCAGGCTCTCATTTGAAGCATCCATTATAACGTCAGTCAATTTCGAAGTTGAAAAAAATGAACACTTCCTCAACTTCTTGAGAGAGGACAGCCCAACAATTCCTCACATAGCAAACAGAACACGAGTGTAAACACAAGTTACGTGTGTAAACTAAAAGATGTTCAAGTTTAGCACCACTCACCTTCCATAGTTTCTCCACTCGGGACAGCTTACGTGTTTTCATTCTGATGGCGTGTTAGCAACAGAAAGGGAGAGAGAGGAGCGATGTGGATGCAGAGGAGCTGAATAATGACTCTGCTCATAAACAAGACACACCTTAGCTCTCAGTGAGTACAATCCCATACTCCAGTTCCACACACATCACATTAAATTACGTGTGTATGTGTGTGTGTGTGTGTGTGTGCGCGCGTGTGTGTGCTCAGATAGCTTGTGTCTAGGGTAACATCAGGTATAAAGGGACACTTTTTGGTAAATGCTCCGGCAGGCCAAAAAAAAAGCTGTTCAAGTGATATTTCTGGGTTGAAATGAACTTGGAATATATACTTGTTTAGAAACTACAGACCCTCCAAACAAACCAAGTCCTTATCTTTATTTATTCACCTACAATCCAGTAACATCATTTGTGATTGGCAAAATTACCCCCACAGCATCATACCCATTTGCTAAAGGGTCTCACTCAAAGTGTGTGTGTGTGTGTGTGTGTGTGTGTGTGTGTGTGTGTGTGTGTGTGTGCGTGTGTGTGTGTGAACTTCTGCGTGCATGTGGTCGAATTGAGGCACTGCCTTCCTTTCTCAAGTGTTTCTCAAGGAGACCCCATTGAAAGCTGCCAACGAGAATCCGACACCGGCTATCAGACCGAAGCAGGTCAGGTAAGAACATCGAAGGTGCCTCGACCGACTGTATCAGACAGAGCTGAGTGTCCGACAGCCACGGATGACCACACGCATCTCTGAAACACAACCCCATAGGAGTGTGTGGGACAAAGCCAAAGAGCTCAGCTCCTTCACAACAATCAGCACTGAGCCACTTACCAGGGCCATTAGCTCCACGTTGCCGTTCAGCACAGATCAGCATTACACACCACATGCAGTACCAGGGTTGTTTATCCTCTCTCTTCTCCTCCTCCTCCTCTGCTCCCAGGAGCAAATTCACCTACACTCTACCTTTCAGTATTGATAAAAATGCCGTGCTGAGCTCTATAGGCTCTTCGACTGATATAGTGTAGAATTTCCAAAAGGATTAGGAGGTGAACTGGAACAAGATTGCGACACAGTGCAGCTAATAATACCTGTAATCTGTAACCTCTCATACAGCACATATTGTCTGTGACCTCAAGGTTTTGTGAAAATGCTCAATGTAGTCTTTATCATATTTTATATCATATTCACTCATATTCTCTCCTGTTGCTTGTTTGTTAATAATTCATAGACAGAATACAAAACACAGCAAAGAACGCAAGTAAAAAAGAAGTTGGCCTCTATAAATTAACTAGAAACCACCAAACCACCAAAGCTGAACAATTCTCCCAACTTGCTGTTACACCCAAAGACATAATTTCTGTCACTTACATTTTCAGTTAAATTGATTTATTGACCTGGCAAAAATACCCTTAGGATTTGGAATCAAGTCACTAGCTAGATTCAGAATCCTAGATCCAGATCACCACCAAAATCTAATCAATTGTTCCTTGGACGAAATGTCATGGGAATCCGTTCATACGTTTTTGAGATATCCTGCTGTTGGACAGACAGCAGACAGACAACAGGGGCAACAAGGGCAAAACATAACTTACATACCTTGGCGGAGGTAATAAGGTGGGTTTGTTTGTCTTAACACAAACTATAATGTCATCCAAACAGGATGTCATCCAGCAATAAAGTCGCTGTATTCCCATGATGCAACAGCCAATCTGGGGAGGGGAAGAACATCAATCATTGCGGTTCATCTTCCTGTCTTTGGTAGGGAACAATCTGACAGGCTGCCAGTCCCAGAATAGCAAATCACAGCGCTCCCCTTTCTCTCCACGTCCACGACTGCAGACAATCATTATCTACCCCCAGCTCAGCTCACTTCCACGTGGGCACTAGACAGAACATCATCACAGAAGTCATTGCTCAGCTTCCAGCACTGGGAAAAGCAATCTTCTCCTCCATCCCTGGAGTTCTGGGTCTCATTCAGACTCATGACTCCTTGCATCTCCTGGCTTAGAGGAACAGGAGGAATATTGACTGGAGATGATGATATACATGCAGCAAAGCTCTGCAATACAAAGCTGCGTGACAGAATGTGATATTGGCACCCAAGAAGAAAAACTCATCCACAATAACAATGACCTGCATGTGCACATTCATAATAAGTTGGTAAGCAGATGCATACATACACACACACACACACACACACATACACACACGCACACACACACACCATACTACCTATTCAGAGCTCAGATGCAATGAGATCACTAAACAACTTGTTACTCCCATTCAGACAGACATGCTGAAACTAACCAATCTAACAAAAGTATTAAGGTATAAACCCACCTTCATGACTTTGGGTGATATAGTTTGGTTGGTGCTCCTCTGTCTCTCCTCGCAAGGCTTGAATGCACACAGAAGACTGGCCAGGATGCAACACGAAAGCCTATCCCATGCCTTATTTATACTAGACGGGAGTCAGAGGACAGGAGAGGGCTCTCTTGTGTATACTCAAACACATCAGTCAGGCATCCATCTGTGGGTGTCCCACTAATCATACGAGTTTGATTCAGATATATTGACTTGAGGCCCATGACACTCAGCACGTTCAATAAACCCACAAAGTACCCTGGAGCATTACTAAGAGAAATTATCGAAAAAATCTATTTGAACGTTTTTTTTTTTCGGGAGGGAGGATTGAAAAGTTAAATCATTTTCTAACACTACAAGCTATCACCCTAAAAAGTCATGGACATCTAGCAGGACGGAAAAAAAGATGTTTGCTACTGTATTAAGTAAGACACTGTTTAATTTCATATCTGATGGTAAAAAGCAAGACTGCACTTGTGTTCACATGTGCAGTGGAGGTGCTGTTCTTTAGTAGTATAGGCTTACAATTTATATGGTATGAAATATTTTTGTTCTCCCCACTACATTATATAGCTTGTGTGTGGCGTGGTGTGGCAGTGTAGCATATTAATACGCTGAGTATAAAACAGCTTTTTCCGTTTGGTGTATGCTACTAATCCAGTGAGGCCGATGCTGCTGCCACACTTACAGGGAGAAATAAGCCAACTAAACAACTCAGGCTCAAAAATAATTTGAAAAATAATACAAGGCACAGCCACTGTATCAGGATAGTGCTAAACACTAACTGTCTAGAGCTGTCTAACTGTTACTTTTCCATGCTCTCCCTGTCTTACACTGTTGCTGCAAATGTACTGAAGAGGACTTGTTGCTTCTCTGTACTAGTATCTACTATTCTGCATTTGACCCTGTTGACTTTGCAGCACTGCCATTCTATTGTCATTCTGTATGTTTATGTTCCTGTGAAACTATGTGCCAGTGTGTGTGTGTGTGTGTGTGTGTGTGTGTGTGTGTGTGTGTGTGTGTGTGTCCCAGGGGCGTGGCGCTACTGTATCATGGCAGGGTCGATAAGAGAATCTGCCTGTGAGACACAACAGATTACTGCTGCCTGGTCTCAGCCCAGGAAAAGACTTTGAGAGGACTCTGGAGAAATGGCAGCTCCGCTCTACTGCTCTTATTCCAGTCGACAGATACTGTGGGAAAGCAGCGTGGATTATTTTGTCGCCAGCTTTAAATTTGTGTCTATATTATTAACTATTTTTCTGATCCATTAAAAAATACATTTTTAAACAGTTCTGATGATGATCTGGTGGAGCATTGCTTTAATGCAATGCCAGAGCTCCAGTTTTGGCTGTAGCTTCTCCCTCAAGAGGACAGTTTTCATTTTATTTACATTTTGGGTATTTAACTGACAGTCCAGAACACCTTGCACTGATGGCGCAGGTAGGGGTCTGGTGTCTTGCTCAAGGACACTTCAACAGGACACATGGCTGTTGATGAACAAACTGGCTATTGGCAGAGACTGAACCTGTGACCTTCTGGTTTCAGAACAGGCTCTCTAACCAACCCTTTCTGCAACCCTTTCCTAATTTGACTATTCCCCCCTCTTAAATGTTATGATTAAGCGATACCATTGACCATTCTTTGCCCTCTGCGCCTCCCTTGTCTTTCTCTGCCAGAAAAAAGCTCTGTGTCTGCAGGTCAATGCAGCTGTCAAAGTGAGTTTGTAGTTATGTGGTGACCACATGGCCACCATTCCAATCCTGCCCCCTGGATGAGACGTGACATTATCAATATCCTCTTGGTTCTGGTTGTGACATTGTAGCATGGGCCAGCTTGCCTTTAGTTAGGGGGAAAGAAATAGGTGGGAAAGCATATTCACCTTGGTGATTTTATTGTCTAAGGATTTTTGGGGTGTTCAATGTTGACAGTCCATGCCTAATCTAACATGAGAGTGGCTGACCAAATGCCTGCCTACATCTGTGAATTTGTTCACCAGCCCCAATGACTTGGCCCATCTATGTGTACTTCAAGTCTGCTCAATAGTCTGCTTGCAGTGTAGGAGTTGACAGATTGATTGGAACATGATAGCCTCTAGTGGCAAAAGAGACGCAATACATGGAAAAGTGGGTTTGTTGAAATGACTTTGCATCTCCAACCCCAGTGAAATGACACTGTCTATATGCTTGCATTGAATATAGTACCTGAATATAACCCTGTAAGCTTTTTAAAAAAACATTTCTGCTTTTTCCTCCTGTCTCAAAATAAATGCATTGTTCATCATCAGCTATTCTAATACTAAAGCTAATCCTCAAAAGGAAAACAAAAAGAAAAACAGAGAACAGGGACAATAGGAAATGGGAACGACCTGGGTTAAGAGTGTTATATTTAGCTACCGAGACACAGACATGAAGTTCTATAAAGCAACAGAAAGGTTTAATGTCCACAGTGAAGTTAGATCTGTGATATAATCTCCTGTGGGAAGCAGAGAAGCGTTGTGAACCTCACTGCCACCAAGAAGGAAGAACAACGAATATGAAGGCTGACAAAAGGAGTGCATTAATATTTAATCAGATAAATTTCAACCACACAGATTGTTACTGTGACTACGAGTTACTGCGAAAATGAAAAAAATTAAGGGCATTACGGTGCAAATAAGAAGACGATTATGTGATATATGAGTGAAAAGGAAATCAAGAGACAGGCTGAAAATGCCCACATAAAAGCTTATGAACAGCTGACTAGATGTTACTTTACAGGACCTACAGAGACATCAAAGCTCAACACCAACCAATAAGCAGAATCTTCTTCTCATCATGGTATAATGGAAGATTTCCGTGTTCAAACACTGACTAATACCCCCTGTCAGCTCCAGTAATAATACAGTAAATCATTGGAGGAAAGAGAGATAGACTCAGAGTGAGGCAGAGGCAAGGGGCCACACTGACGTGCTGTTGACAGATCCATGGGGGTGGAGGTGGTGGCAAGGGATGATCGATGGTGTGTTGCCAGAGTGTCGAAGTGCTGGGTGGGGGATGGATGACCTGTTGAGATGCCCCCCCGGGATGGACCGGCAAAAAACAGGTCAATACTATGTGACAGTCTGTCCACGTCAACCAAGCCGTGTAAAGAGTGGTGGAGGTTTATATTCATAAGGGGCTGAGGGGACTGGCTGCTTTCAGTGCATCTTTAGCATGGACGAAAACAATATGGCAGGCCCCTGATGGTGGATGTAGTATGGCTAGAGCTCAGGGCTCTCAATGAGGGATGTGAGCATTGCGTCATCCCCAGATGGCAGTCTCAGCCACTAGCAAGCAACAGTGTGTGTTCACAGAGCTTTCAGCCTCACCCTCTCCACCTTTGCAACCATGGCAACCCAGAGCAAGAAGTCCTGCTGAGGATGCTGTGTTGTCCTGAGGGGAGGAGCTGTGCTTAGTGACAGCCTGTTTACTCTGTGTGTCCTTTACTGCATGCAGAGCAAAGGTCGGGTGGGCAGTAACCTGGTGTGTGTTAGCTTCATGATCCAGATGAGACCTTATGACTTTACTGCTGTGCAGCGCCATTGTGTATATTTTTATGCGCAAAATTTCTCAGTAGAACATGTGAAATAGGAAATCTCAGAACACGTTCAGAACACGTGGATTCGAGCACCACATAATGGCTTCAATAAGCAGTCATCACCTGAGGCATATGGTATGCCTGGACACCTAGATAATGAGGACAGACTATCACGTCTCACTGCTCTCTTTCTTTCATCTGGCTGCTGTGCTGAAGCTCTATCTGGTTGATTTTAGCTGAGCTCTGAACCCCAAAGGGAGTGCAGCACTAGACTAATGCTTGGGAACTGGGCCAGTCTTACTCATATGATATTTTTCAGTACAAAATGCAGTAAAGTGCATGTGAGGACAGGCAGTGTGCGTATCTTCTCTCCACACACAATACACACTACCTGTGAAGAGGTAGTGTGTGTGTGTGTGTGTGTGTGTGTGTGTGTGTGTGTGTGTGTGTGTGTGTGTGTGTGTGCGTGTGCGCGTGTGCGTGTATGTGTGTGCATGTGTGTGTGTCTGAAGACAGATGGAGTTGGCCCTGGGCAAATGTTTCAAAAATTTCATCAGTGAAATCAAGTCCCTATAAATTGTCATTGCATAACACTTTTAGAAGAAAGGATAGCCAAGTACAAGTGCTGTGGGGTTCAAAGCCAGAACGCTTGCAATATTCAGCTAAGAATACATCTTAAAATACAATGGCTACATAAAATAAATCACTCAAATAATCTCAAAAGAGAAATCTGAGAAGCCATTGTCGTTTGTGTTAGTCCCCAGATAGATAGCCTGTGTAACCTTGCTGTCTCAAAACCACATCATTGCCACAGCCTCCCCAGGAAGAATACTGCACTTCCTCTGTCTTTGTTATCGGGCACTCGTGTAGTAGGCTGAGTAAATTGTAAGTATGAGGTGTCCGTATTGAATGTATTTGAACAAAAATAATATTAAAACATTGAGACATTGCTAGTATACTTTTAATCAAAAGTCTACAGTCTAAGAGGAGAAACATTGGTAATGCCTTAGTAAGCAGCATGTCAGATTAGGCAGCCTAATGGGAAATTAGCTTTTTACTGGTGAATAGTCATCATAGCTGACAGAATTCATAGTTGCCATTACAAAAGTCACAATTAGCAAAAAGCAGCGAGGTTCAGTTTCAGACAGTGTGAGTCAGTGAGACATCAGTGAGAAAATTGGTGTTACAAGTCTGAGATGTAGCTCAAGGCAGGACCCTGGTGTATCTTAAAATGAATCAGTAAAATCTTAAAATCAATTCTAAAACCGACAGATGACAAATGTGATGGTCAAATAATTGGGACAACATAGTCTCATCCTTTCTGTCTCACTCATTCATTTGAGTGAGGCAGGTATTAAAAGGGTTGCAGAAGAGCTTCAATGAGATAAAGCCAAAGATGAGTTTGTCCAGATCACCATATGATAAAAATTTCACGGAAAAAAACAAGACTAAAAATTCTTCTTGATATGTTTCAAAAACTTATATTGTCATTAAAGATGACACTTGAATTTCTATAAACTGGCTTGACATTTACATTTAGTGCTATCTAGATTGTTGTGAATTGTTTTTGGAGTTGGGAGTTCTAAACAGATTTGGATATTTGGGCATTGTTTGAACAGTGCCCTCCACCCCCACCCCCCTACACACATGCCTCCAAAATCAAAGATACAATGCCTGCACTTTGTGTTTTCTTATGTACCCAATAGAACTCTGCAGCAAATGTTATTGCAAAAAATACTGTGTTGTTTCCCTCTTACCATCTAGGAGTACACTGCTGCCTCCATAGCACTACTTGTATCTGGAGCTGTGGGACTGTAGAAATGGGCTAAACAATCTTAAAGATCAAGACATTCTAATGATCGAGATAAATTGCATACAATTTGCGTCGATTTTCAACCTTTTCCTTTGCAAAATAAATGGAAACAATAAAAGGTCATTCAAACTTTTACCGGGGGTAAAAAAAAATCACTCCTTGAGGTGGTCTACCCATCTAAAGCAAAAGGCAATTTCATGCTCCAGCACTACTCACAGGGACATCATGACTAAAGGTGACCTCAAGGTCCTCCTTTTCACACTCAGCCATGTAATAAACCACTGCATAAAAGCCAGACCACGTTCCTAGGGTTACATATTTAGAATTAAAGGCATAGCACTCTTTATGATTTACCAGCAATGAAAATACCTCATACACCGAACGCAAAGCTTCTCTAAGACAATTGTGGTGTATGGCTCACACGAGAAACTGACTATGTGACTAGCACAGGTGTTGCTTTCAGTCCAAGCAGCATCGGTGTCCAGCCTGTTGCCAGCCTTCTCAACGTGGCAATCAATAATTCAGAGCAACATCCCATTAAAAGATAAAAGGTCAGAGAAATGTACTATGGTCTTGAGTAGGCTTAAATTGGTGTCATCTGCAAACAAGTAATACCCTCATTATGTTTCATCAGGCCTCCCCTCTATTGACTATTGGTCCATCCATACAAAATCAAAGCCTTACCTTCCAGTGTGCAAAAGTGCCACCCATCCACCTCTTGTGTGCAAACATCTAAATACTCTATATAAGTATGAAGGCAAATTACTTTCTAACTCAGATTCACAGACCCAGTTGAGGCGAGCATTTCCTGGACTTGGACATTTCCTGGACAAAATGCCAGGGTCAAATGAGGGTTGTGGCACCTTTGCTTTTCATGTTATAGCCACAAGCCTACAGCAAAAACATCTTAATGAAACCTGGGCTCACTGCAGAGAACCATGATAGAAATTGGTGGAGAGCAGACAGAATTGGCGGAGACCAGGCTATGAAGTAATCATCTTTTGGTCCCCTTTTGGTCCCCTGCCCATCTAAGTGGATGCTTCGGAATCACAAAAGCAGAGTTAGTGTAAAACCCCAGATGGCATCTACTGCCTTTGATTACATAGGCATTTTAGACAAACCATAGACATGAACTAGGCCAGCTCTCACCTGGCCTCTCAGATGTTTTACACTACAATTTGAAGACTGCTGATTGAAACACTTGATATCAAACAAGAGCCTGTGGCAATGCAGCTGTGGCAGAATACAATGCAACCTTTAAAAACCTTCTTGGGCAGCTTACAAAAGTGAAATTTGTGAGAGGGTCAGTGCATCTCCTAGGATATACATCAGATACATGTACGTGTGTGTGCGTGTGTGTGGAGAGTTTATTAGGTGTGGGATTATTTTGGCAAATAAAGGATAAGTGTCTTACATCCTCATCCTCCCGCACGTTTTTCTTGCGGTACTGGACGTGAGGTCGGCCATCGGGGGGCTGAGGGGTCTTCCCTGCGTTCTCCTCGTCTGCAACCTGTCCACCGAGGAGGTGGCTGGCCTCAGGTGGGTGCGGGAAGGAATTGTTGGTATTGATCTTCCCGGTGAATCTCTGATACAACGAAGCCATAATAGGTCCAATCCAGACAGAACAACTCACAGCATGTCAAAGCGACAGACGGGTCTCGCCTGACTTGGATTTGGGCAGACCTGCTGTTTTTCTGTGCACTCTCGAGGAGAACCGATGGCGGACAGCCAATTTTCCCTCCGGGATGGAGCGAAGAGATGAGGTGGAGACACTTAGTGAATAAGCATGTGTGGATAGAAAATGTCTCACAGACTGAAGTGGAAGACCGATATAAAGCTGGATCCGTCACAGCGATGTGTCTTTAGCTTTGTCCAAGCGCACAACAGAGTGGTGGGCTGTAGGTGTCAATAGTTACTCTGTTCTGTATTCACAGCACGTTGCCCCCCTCTTCAGTTTCTTGATGCCTCCTCGCAGCGAGATAGCAGGCAGATGCGGTGAGTTTCCAATCAGATATTTGCTCGTCCAGACTCCGGATAATTGTCCACAAAACAAAAGAGTGCGTGAAGAGTGTGAAGGACGAAGGAGCCTCTGGTACTCTCTGCAGACGCGCTCTGCATGAGAAGTGACCAGGACTGAGAACAGCTATACTGTAGTACTGCTGTCATAACAGATTTCTGGGTACCGTGCACAAAATAATAAAACAGCACAGCATTTCCACATGCATTTATCTTCATTCAAAATCTTTGATAAACAGTCCCACACATTTATGATTACACTAAGAGGGTCATGTAATTTTCGCTCTAATAATTTGTCATATTCTCAGAACGGAGCTGGAGTGCCTCTCAGTGGCGCTTTGGGTTAGGACAAGCCGACCACCACAGACCTTAACTGTAAAACGCCAATTGTTATTTTCGTTTTTATTCTCTTGGAAATTTAGCCCTGAGGAATTACATAATCTTGTGAGTTTTGTGAAACTCAAGTTAAGATCAAGAGACCTTCAAGTTATCTTCCCTTCTGTGAGATAATCAGAAAAAATTAAATTACAGCAAATGTTTTAGTCTTGCAACCGAGTCATGTGAAAATAAAGTATATTTAGTTTACTTTGAAACTACTTGAACTACTTGCACTTTCAAATCCCATCTTCTATTAATTCAAATCTTGAACATTTCTCTTCCCTCCCTTAAACCATGCATTTTTCTTCCTTGCATCAAATACTGTCATCACCATTCCACAGCCAGCAATGTAATTCAACTCATTTTTTGCAAGTGATTTCATAACATTTAAAATGCTCACAGAGGCCAAAGCAACGCAGGTCTCTGATAAATGCAGAATATTGGCTTATATCTGGTGGTGGAGGGAAAGGCTCTTGAGGAAAGTGTTAGAATCTCTTCAGTCACTGTCATGGAGGCCACAGGAAAAGACCCCTTGGCCCTGTGACAGCTCAAACTATCACTCCTTGCTATATTTCTGGGAAATGGGTCATCTTCACAGGAGTACAACTTCAAAGCAGCACTAACTATGCAGCAAAACAGACACACATACTGTTGAATGTTGCATTTTGACCAAATGTGGCTGTGGTTACAATGATACACCTATAAGAAGTCATTGATGAATGGAGGTTCATTTTGCAATCATCCTGTTTGCACAAAGGTATCAAGGCATGGTAACCACAACAGCAGAAAGGACAGTATTTTATATTCAACTAAACAATAAGTGGGTTTCAATTAATTTCCTCACAAATGGTGAGTCATCTCTAGCTCCAAAAGAACTGCTGGAGGCTCATTAATTCATGACTTGAATTATGAATGTAACCTCTCTAATAGGATATGTATCTGGAATACAGAACATTGATTTCAAAGGTTTGGATACCCATTCAAAAAGGATATAAGAGATAGGACATCGGAGGTGAGTCTATATAACGCGCTTCCTGTTCAATTTTAATCTATTTTCCTTTGGCTTTGAATGCAATCCATAAATTCTGAGCAGTATTGCTTGATGTTTTTGCACGCAACTAAATTGGAGTTTCAACAGAAATGTATGTTGTTGTGGACTGAACATCCCTGGGATTCCAGCTCTTGAAAGAGATCTCCTTTTCCACAGTGGCCTGCCCTGGTCCCTGTCGTTATTTGTTTCTCTTGTTCATAAATGCCTTTCCCGGGTCTGCTCCTGTCTGCCCCTGGGAAATAGGTTCGGGTCACTTGACACCCATCCCAGTCTTTCTGATGGATGTCTTCCAATCTCCCTCACCTTGTTGGGGAGCTATTGTGAACTACCTGGCCGCTTTAACACTCCCTCCAGGACTGTGCTAGGGAGGCTGGGCTCATCCTGACTCCCCTATCGCCTGCTCACAGATACCCGAGCTGACTGGAGCTACACCATATCCTGTTCTCACGAACATCACTGCAAACAAGCTCTGTGTTAGGAGATAAAATGTCTTTGCTATTTAGAGAAGTGTGTAATAACATCAGTAATGACTTGGTAACAACATACCTAATACCTTCGCAGTTACGCAATGGTGTCGTTGTAGCCAACACAGGTAATACTTCATTCACACCAATGTAGAAAAACAATAATTGATATTCAGCCACTTAGAGAGTGGCTGAATATGAGAGCAAGACATGATGCACTTAATTACACTGTATGATTCTATCAGTAATGGCGTCATGAGACTCCACTATACAGCTAAGTTTGTCCTTGGTAAGTTTACTATGAATTTCAATGAGAAAATTAGCCCAGAGAAATTTCCTGAAAGTGCACCAATTCTATCTCATACTATAGGGGCAGGAGGGGAAACATTTGCTTTTCCCTCAGTGCTGAGCTTAAATAGTGCTGAAATACAAGTGATCATGTGTTCCACACTGTGCTGGAAGACTCTGAGGCAGCCGACAGCTAAAATCCCACTGCGGCGTAAGATCCTATGACTTGATATCAGCTTTGTTAGCTGCAAAGACTAAATTGGAACCAAGAGGTCTGAGAAAAATACAGCATGACATAAAATGTTAAGCAAATTATCCCATGTGGCAAATGAACAAATAAGTTAAATAGTTTTGATTTATACATTTAGATATATTTGTAGATTTTTTTTCATACTTTCAGACAATAGTGCAGACAGACAAGCACATTTATATAATTTTGTTGTACAGAAAAATGCATAGCTGAGTGGCATAGCTCATCACTGTGTCATAATTCAGTCATACAATATCTATAATATATCATCATGTATTATGTAGATCAATGCTCAATGCTCTGATGCACTTATAATGCACACCGTAATGTGCTTACGTTGATTGAAATGCTACTACTGGCCTGCATGTTTCCATCAATGCACTGCAACAAAATGATACATAAATTAATTGAATGGAAGATCAAACAGATCAATCAATCAATGTTTGTCTGAGTGCAGCAATATCTCATTTCCTCTGAACATCACTCAGCTGTTGCTGAATATGGAAGGCGCTGTGTCTCTCTACATGCATGTAATAGAATGGATTTAGTTACAGCCCATGATAATCACATTTTTGCACCATTTTCCATTTGGCATTAGCTGGACCCTAATGATTTCCCTTGATGCTGAGCTAAGCCAGCCACGGCAACAAGCTTACTTATCACCCTGATAGCTGTATTGGATTACATGCTGTGGCTTTTGGTATGGGGAAATATTATAAGGGAAACCCAAAATAGTCATATACTAGGCCAAAAGTTGGTTAATCTCACAATGATTGAAATGATCATAAACTCCTTATATGTACAGTATATGAATATATGTAGTGAACTATGAGTTGCATAAAATTTGTCACATTTTCAAAATTGTTCTTCAAAGAGGAACTACATAGATACAGATAGATAGAGAGAGAGAGAGAGAGAGAGAGAGAGAGAGAGAGATACTGAACTGAGGGTAGCATCTCTCTTTTATTCTAGGGACATTCTGACTTTTAAACACCCAAGCAGGGCCTTGAAAACAAATTCTATTCCTGATAAATTTTAAACACAACTCCCTGCCACCTATGCACTGATCACCCCTTGGCCACCACTGCTAAAAGAAATCCTACAGCCTACAATCACCCCTATGAAACACAGAAAAGTTGAATTCATAAACAAAGCCTACTCATCTGATCATCCCCAAAAATTTGGCCTCCAAAGATGATCTCTGAACAGAGTTTTTGGGGAAAACTGTTTGTAATACCTGAAGTCTTTCCCATCGGGATTACAATGTTATATTGGACACTCCTAGATATAAAATCCATTGCTCCCAGGATAGAAACATCTTCCTCTGTCAGTGTTTATCAAAATTTAATTATACCTCACTGAAGGCCACAGTTAATAGGATTGTGCAGAGGAATACATTCCTTATCATTGAATTACACCCCAACTCTACATTACAACACTTGGCTCATTTCAGGCCATGTAACGGTGGTGAATTCAATTAAAATGTGCTGGAAGTCAAAGCACTTTATTACTGTTGTGGCCCACTGCACAAAAGCAGACTCTACAAATCACTGAAGTAGTTGCCAATTTCAGGTCAGGTCATATTCACCTGATAATATACTCTCACAACCATCTTAAAACTGTAATGTAAACCATTTTTAACGAATGTGAATGCAAAAGTCTAACACAGGTTACAGCATTTGTGCATCATTTATTTTATGAATAACTTTCTATATTTACATTTAGGTCAATATTCCAGTAAGCATTCATTTTTAACTTCTGCTATGCCAAGCCTAGAGAGTAAATACAACTCTGTGAACAGCTTTCTAGGACTGGAACTAGCTAGAGCATCTTGCAAAAGCCTGTTGGAAGTAGCATGATATCGTGTGCAGAGTATAAGTGCTCAACCTTCCAGCATGTTACAGATGAGGGAAAGCTATGTAGTGAGCCCAAATTGGAATGGCAACAGATAAGTCACTGAGGAAATGGAGTTTAATGCTAGCTGATGTGGTAGAATAGACTGTGGCTAGGTTTGAGGGAAACAGCAGACTACAGTTGCCTTGGGATTTTGACAACAGATGATGATGAGGAGGAAGGGGGAGATAGGGAATATTGAAAGAGGAAAGGAGAGACTGAATGAAAAAAAAACACATTTAACTGAAATTTATCATCACATTGTGTGTGCGTGTGTGTGTGTGTTAATATAGCAACACATCCACTGAAGGAAAATGAAGTACTTCATCACATGAGAATCCATATTCTGAGCATGTGTGAGGCATAATCCAAACCACCCTGACAGTCATGCTGTCTTTTATTCAGCTATTGGTTTCGGCCCTGGGTGACTTCACTGGTGGTACACAATATAACCCCCCTTTATCATTTATACCACCATATGGCTACGCATCTGTGTGGTCTTGTCATCTGGAAGGCTGGATAGACCATCTTAATCCCTGAGAAATGTCACATTATTTGTGTCACTGGCTGTCAGAATACAATTGTGTTGTTCTCCTGGTGATGGATTACTGGATTATGAGCCATAGATACAAGACATTCTTTTGTCTAATAAAAGTGAGGGACCTCCTGATAATTCCAGTAGTCACACGGATGGTCCGATTTGTCCTGTTAGCTTTAAACATAACCTCAATAGTTAAAGCACAACATAAGCTATTCTAAACTTCTACTCTTCATCAGTCTCCCTCACAATCCATTTTCCAATCCAATCCGAATGAAAGCAGCATTATGACCACTGTAAAATCAGAGCTCAGTCACAGAGCTGAGAGTAGCTGTTTCCCATCGCTGAATGAATATCACCTATACAGAGTGTTAACATGTTAACAATGAATGAAAATCATTCATCCAATCAGTAATATTCTACTCTGAATCCAAATACCTGACATACCAATAAGTACATAGCTCTATCCAGGTAACTTTTGCCCATGGTGGCCACTTCCATTTGAAGTCGTTAGATAGCAACACATCACAAAGAATGACAATGAGGCAGCAACCATTTTCTGCAGTACATATAACAATTCATTAGAAAAAAGCACTTGAGCGAAAATGAAATGGAAAGCATGTGTCCATCAAGATCCTCATAAGGAGAGTCAGACCTGTTCTCCATTCCTGGCTGTCCAGTTGCTATCACAAAGAGCCAGCAGTCTTTTCTCTCAGGAGCAGGAGACTCACCCATAAACACAGACATTCCCCCACACCGTGCCATGCATGCTAAAAGGGCCCTTACCCTTCTGGAAGAAGTGCTGGTGTCTATCTTCAGCTGGGTAGCTATGAGAACAGACATGGTGAAAAGTACCACTGCTTTCCCTCTCTTTCTCTCAAACACCAGTGCTGTGCTCACACTTTGTGCTGTGAAGTTTGGGTGCAGGAGGTGTGTGAGAGGCCCCCCACAGCAGGAGAGAGTATGACCCAGGGGTCCAGGAGCCTGACCAGAATGTCCCTCTCCTCACTGGGAAAAATCAATCAGACAGACACTGGAATCGCCTTCACAGGGGGGTGCAACTCCTCCGTTCTGGCTGCTCCAAACGCTACTTATCTCTCTCGTCCTTACTCCCTCCGTCCCTCCCTCTCTAGCTACCTCACTCACTCCCTCGCTCACTCACTCACTCTCTCACACACACTTAAACCCTCTCAACTGGACCTCTCTCAGACAAAAGTGAGACTAGAAACAAGCAAACACACACGCACACACACACACAAACAAACAAATTGTATATGTTCTTCACCACATCAGCAACTTTATTGAAAGCTATACATTTCCCCTTGCATCAAGTGTGTGTAAATGTGAGTGTGTGTGTGTAAGCATTACGTACTCTGGTATGTCAGTTGCAGTGTCTGCACATATTACCAAGAAATGCATCAATTCAATCAGCTTCCCAGTTACGTTGTGATCAAGCACAAGTAATATTTATGCTACCTGTCTTCCACATCGTAAAATACACCCCCTCCACCCATCTACCCATGCTAAGAGGACAGAAGCCTGGCACAATCCACTCTGCTGCTTTATTTATGTAGCATTTGTGACTTGTGTATTGAATCCAAGAGCTGAGACTGAATAACCAGTTTATCCAAACAACCCAAAGCATGTGCTATGAGGAGATCCACAGGAGAGAGGGAATTCAATTTTGTAAAATTAGGATCAGGAAAGAGACTTTTTTAATGAAAAGCCAAACAGTCCCTTCTCTTTGAATATGCCCCTGCTCAGTTGAATATGACAGAGGGCAGAGGCAACACATATAACAGTTTAGGACAACAAGCATGGACAGTATGTATAGCAAAGCATTCCTAACTCGTTAAGTAAGATTGGTGCTTGCGAAGCTCCAACAGCAGTGAATCACAAGGCTACCCCACAGCCAATCCCCAGTCTGCTGCTGGAGCAGTTTATCACTGATGGCTGCTGGGTGCCACACCATACCTCATGTCTTTGATTTGCACAAACAATGACAGCTGTTGATAAGACCTGCAGTTACTCAAAGGTTTACAGTACAGCCACAGAAGGTTTCATCACATCGGCATTGCTAATGTACAGCCATATTCTTGGAATAGGATAAAGAGATGAGCTAGAGTTCACAGGAGATAAGGTTTCATCTGAGAGAATATTTCCTCTGGTGTCTGTACTGGGGTCTAATAAAGTCTTTTGAGTTAATATAAGACATGGTGGGAGTGGTTATAGCTGTTCCTGTTAACAAGCTGATTTTCTACTACGGCATTTTCCCCAAGGCCCTTTTAACATTCCCCTGATTGGTCATCCTCTGCGTTCATTTTTGTCACATTTACAGCTATGACATATACTCCTGTGATTGTGAACATTGCGGGCTCACAGTAAGTCACTGTTATTGCAATTAGAGTAAAAGGTCACTGCCGTTATTGCTGTAGAGCGCAGGGGTGATGTGGTGTTTTGTCATACTGACAGTAGATTAACAATGTGTGGGTTGGATTTCTTTAGTTATTTACCTTCTAATAGAGCACAGCCTGCATTTGTTTCCTAATTTCCTTTGTTTGTGATTTCCTGCTGATTTTGCAGAATGCTGTGGGCTGCTATTAAACCATTTTATGAGCTATTGTCAAAACAAAATCATTAATAACAGCTTTGATCGATGGCACAGAAAATTTAAGGAGGCATATGATGACATTATCAGAACCCCAACTTAAAGGCAGCTAATGAAAGCATTCTTGTCTTTTTATGTCACTCCTCAGCATGTTAAAGGGAATAGACTGAATCAGACAAATGGACCTCAAGAAGAACGGCAGGTATATGTGGAAAGGAGCAAATTATTCCTAAAAGCATTTTCCTATTGCTAGTATGTCACACTGTTCAACACTGCTACAAAATCTAAGCTTCACAACATTATCGGGCTAAAGTCCATGTGAAATATTTATACTCTTCTCGGGAAAACAGAGAGAAAATGGTGACATCTCAGGGATTTGTGTGTGCATATGTGTGTAGATGTGTTTGCAACGTGAATGTATAATCTAGACTCAACTCATAGCCTTTTTTCCCATGACACCCTCACACCCTTGGGTCCGTACCCCAGGTTTGACCTTGACCTTCAGCTAGACCACGGTTCCTGTCCCTGGCTAATCGGCTCAGAGGCCCCAAGCATCCTCCATTTCCTCCACCTGCACACCTCCCTGTGGATACCAAGGTGTCATGCCACTGCATTTGATATGCTTCTCAGACCAGCCCTCCTCTGAGCTCAGGGAAGGGCAATGGTGCAATGGTATGAATAGGAGAGGCAACATTGTTCTGAGTAAAAGTTTGTGTCTCAGATTATAACATGTCTCTATGAGTAACGTACCTACTTGACTACAGACAGAGCTCTATCAGGTCATCTGTTACAAGTGATAGGTATAGATGCACTCTACACCTCAAGGGGAACAGCAAGGGAGTGATTAGGTCCAGGATGAAGAGTTTTAGGTGCCCCAGGGTGGCCAGGAACAGCAAAACCTGGACAGCTTTCATAAACATGGTTCTCATCTACAGCAAACCTTCCCTGGAGCCCCAACCCTCAGCACAGCAGTTAGTGGTGACAAATGACTGCTCTTGAATGGTGTTGTCCCTTGCTGCTGTATGTCCCTTGTTGTTTCTCTGTCTCCAATTTCATTACATTGAACAATGTACTGTTGTTCACCACTGTATTATAACACTCAGTATGGTCATTGGCTAAAATAAACAGATGGTATCAAAATGTGCACAAAGACTGTGCGTGTATGTGTGTGTGTGTGTGTGTGTGTGTATGTATGTGTGTGTATGAGCGAAATGAAAGTCATTTTGTAACAGCTAATCGTGGCTGTGGGTAAGCAATACAACATTTTAAGCAGGCAATTCAAAGAGCAATGGTTGAATACAGAAATACAGAGGACCCACTAGATGAATACAGAATGGTTTTGAAAGGCATTTCATCTGTACATATTCCTGCTGCATACAAATCATTTCAATAGAAGTATGTCTGTACAACTACACTCCTGGGAACCTTCAGCTCAGGGTGTCAGTAAATCCTTGACACCGACTTTAAAAAAGCTGCAATACTGGTTCACTGAAGAATAACTTGATCAAATGGATTAAGATTATGATCATGTCAAGATACTTGAATTATCACTTCGATAAAACACAACATGACAAAATGTATACATTATAGGCCAATTTTACAAATTTCACGGTGTGCCTGAACATTTGAAACAATAAAGCAGCTTGAATGTTTTCCAGAAGGTGAAACAAGACCACTCCTATCTTAGTAACAGACAGCACTTTCAGACTGCTCTCTAGAAATGCAAACGATGGAAGGCTAGACTCTGGAGAAAGGTATTGGCCTTTAAAGTGTCAGACAACACTTATTGTAAGTCGCTTTGGATAAAAGCGTCTGCTAAATGCCTGTAATGTAATGTAACAACACGCAACACCAGAAGCAGCCAATAGGAACTGAACATCCATGTAGCAGCTTTGCTGACACAAAGTATGTTGGATCTTGGAATTTGTGCATCCTCTAGGCTGACATATTATTGATATTGACAAAGGTGACAATTGTCATGGACACAATGTAAAATGACATAAAATCCTTTACTTCAGGATACCAGCACTATATTACAAACTGACAACAAACATTGCAAGAGGCATTCAAAAGGGTTACAATTATTATGTTCTGTATGTAAAAGACATTGTTAGTTCATAAAATGTTACATCCTGAATTAAGACAAGAGCCACAAAACACAGGCTCAACGTCTAACATAATGCATAATGCCTTGAACAACTGGCCCATTATATTTATGTGTTCTGCTTGGTCCATTTTCCCCAAAAGCTACATCAAAAAGTGCAAAACTATATATTAATGCCTGAATTAAGGCTTGAAATGCATTATCCTTATTGCATGATTCTTACTGAAACAGTGTGGCCATGTGTAATGTGAAAGGAAGTTGGTTGAAATACCATAATTACCACTGTCAATAACAATTTTGAACCAACTTACTCCTGCCTGTGGCTTTGTCAGTGTTAAAAACCTAAGGATTTAGAAAATCAATGACTGCTGCAATGATTCAATTCATTCACAAAGTGAGAAGAGAGTAGAAGGTGGTGGAGGAAGAAGAAGAAGAAGAAGAAGAAGATGATGATGATGATGATGACCCATGCTTGGTTCAGCTGGGAAGTGATCTCTCTTTCTCAGGTCAGGATTATAGCAACTATATCAGGCATAATGAGCCTTGCTGAAGGGAAGACTACAGGTGGGTGGCTCGGATATCCACAGCCAGACTTAATGACTTCTTTTCGATGCAAATTGAGCGCAGATTATGGTAGAATTTAATAAATTGTGGCTGGAGCTCTTCCAAGAAGACATCTGGTTTTAGAGTAGTATTAAGAAACTTTTTGTCATCAGGACGTTTGGGCTCGAGGTTTCAGCATCATGCTGTATGGAATAAACAGTGGATGTGCTTCTCATTGCAATGATCCAATTTGTGTGACATAAACTGCCTGGTGGCCTTTACTGCAGTAGTAAAAAGAATCAGTCAAGATCCAGACAAATTGCAAAATGTTGCAATTAAACTTGATCTTGAGAGGAGAGGTGTCAGTATGTGGCTTTGTACCTCCAGCAGAGGGCAAACTAACTCAGACATGAGTTAACCCAAACTTTGCACAATGAAACTGAGCACAACAGATGAAATCAAGTCAATCACATATGAATGTAAGCTACGCTAACTGACAAATTGATTGTCCTGAAAGATGAAGGCCTGCCTGCCTACATCACACACAGACACTTCAACAAGACTAAAAGAGATATCATCATTTCAATCAATAAATAATTGTGAAATCTAAACTCTGATTAAATTAATTCATGAGTCAAAACACTGAGCTGCCCATATCCCATATTCTCTTCCTATCCATATCCCACACCTATCTCCTATCTCCATGATGTTTTCCAATACGGGCACGATACATTAGTGACAAGTGAGAATTGCTGTCAGAAAACTATAAAAGGCCATGCAAGATTTTGATAGATAAAAAAGTTGTCCCGTAAGTGTCATTCAGTTTACAAAAATAACGAAAAACACAGTGTAAGATCTTTTTTGGGGTCACATGCCCCCTAGCGGCAGACAGATTTGTCAGACTTAAAATATTTCACAGCTCCTCAGGAAAGCTGCTCAATGCTTGAAAACATGTTTTCGTCTTCTTTGAAACCACGATGCAAGTTCACTTTGTATCTTTTTCCAGCACAGACTACGAAGGCTGTGTTGCTCGGATATGAGATATGGGACTGTGAATGTTGGGGTATCTCTAGGCAGACAAGATATAAACCACGTATATACATTTACGGATACGGAGAGATTCGTAACATTTTTCTTTAGATGAGTCTCCAAAAAAGAGCCATGCACTCTGATAAACTAAGCAGACGACACACAAACCGGCCCTTATACAAACCTAAGTTGAAGAACACACAAAGCCACAAGTGACCTAGTAAACAGAAAACGATACCCCGACTGTCATCTGGACCGCCTATAATTGGCTTGACTTCACATAGAAGGGCATGGACAGGGTAATTTTGGCCCTTCAAGTTTGGAAACAAGTCTTAACAAATCTTAACAAATCATTTAATATAGTATTGAGCCATATCTTTCTTAAAGCAAGTGGAAAAACCTGCCAATGAGGTGAGATGATTTCACTTGGTTCAAATGCAATCATGGAGTTTCAATTATTTTTCTTAAATTAAGTGTCTTAAGCGTTTCTTGATATTACTGGAGGGATCTGTACCTTTCTGCCTTGTTTGTTGACCTGACACAAGTATCTCACCCCGTTGGCGTAATCTTTCACTTGTTTTGCGAAAAATAAGACTTGAAGACTGAATATGACTAATTGACTTTGCAGGCTGACATTGTTGCAGTGCACCATTTATTCCTAAGGTCATTTGACACAATAAAGTAAAACAGCACTACAGAGAATAGATCACAACCGAAACGTATCCAGTGTTTAATCAAGTTGAAAGGTCCATACGCAACATGTAACACGACTCTATTCGTCTTTGTTTTCTAATAAGGTTGAGTCCGCAACAGAGAAAATAAAGACAGAGAAAAAATAATCTATATGTTTCAACAAATGTATACCACGGACATTGGCTACACTGAAATGCAAAGACAAATCTCTCGGTTGAAGCTGGGAGCAAAGTAGAAAGAAAAACGCTTGAAGTAAAAAATTACCTTTTCTCCCTTGATAGATCCCCTGCGGTAGTTTCCTGCACCTGCTGATGAGTTCATGGTCCCATAAAGCAATAATCTGCAATGCAAAAATATTCACCCGGAGCCGCCTTTAAAATCGACTTTAATTGCTCTCTCTCTCTCTCTCTCTCTCCCTCTCTCTCTCTCTCTCTCCCTCTCATACACACATACAGCCAGTTACAGCCAGTTAACCAGGAGAAAAGCTCCCCTATTGCTTGAAAATCCCGTTGCCTGCGTGTTTCCTAGTAGTCTAATGAGAAACCTACAAGTTGAAGTACGTCATATGGCGACGTCCGCGGTCAGATATTTGCCTGCAGCCGAGCTCTGTGCGAGCATTGACCGAGATAAAACGCCACCCACCTGTGGTACTGCTATTAAAAAGTCATATCCGGAGATATCCAATGTTAAATCAAAGCGTAAAAGACGCACTCTCCGGAGATGGGGGGGATACGGCGTGCGCTTTCCTTCTGTGCGCCGTCTCTCCGAAATCCACTGAGTGGAGCAGCGTAAAGTTTCCTCATGGTGACAAGTAACTGCGATTCCCAATCAGCAAGTGACAGTTTTGTACAGAGGTGTTGCCTCAACTTAGCCCGTTTTCAGCTGAATCACGGCCAGTTTGCTGTAGGAAAAAGACAGGGACTGCTGCTTTATCAGCGAATTTGCATTTCAGCTCCCAAGAGTAAGGAGTCACATCCACCTTCAAATTCTCAGGATAATTGACATTTGAGTGTGCAGTTTGGATCCACTCAGTCAGTATGGCTATACTTATATCCATCCTGCACCTTTTTATTTTCACAGCCCCGTGTCAAAACATATATTACAATGGTTATCTGACAAGTAAAGTGAGCAAATATAATCTGTTTAGTTCATCACCTAGCCCAACAATGGCGTCTATTTATATGGAGAGGTTTAGAGACCTGAACCAGAACTGATCCTAGAACAACAACTAGACCCTAGGCTCCTTCATGAACACGTGCCCTGGTGTCTTTTGCCCTCCACCGCTGTTTAAAATAGGCAGAAAAGAGTTCACAGTGAGCCACCAATTAAAAGGCTCTTAGCATCGGGTGCTGATCAAAGACGCAACAATGTCACCCTCTTTCCCCTTAGCAGCTAATAGTTTTCCATATAGGCCTAATGAGGAGGGGATGCAAACGAGTTCATTACAGAGAGTAAAGTGTGAATTTAGTTAAACCACAGGGAGCTAAGTGGCGGCACTCTGGAAATAATGATCTGGGGCTAGAAAGTTCAGCTGCAGCTACTAATTAGAGGGAACAAAGTACAGGCTTTTTCTGTTACCGAGATACATTTCACTGATATTCAGTTTAGGTTATTTAAGTAAATCTGCAGGGGAGGATTTGGCCATTTGAGTGACCAGCATGACTAATAAAAATGTTCTCATCGTCTTCTGTCTTCAGCCTTGTATGATGTGCAGTTCAAGTTTCTGAAATCACAATGGGACACATGAATCATTACAGTCAACGGCATCCCTGATCCTGCTCTCTCTGTGGAGGATTTGTGGAGGTTAAGTGTTGATTGTAAATTGTCTGTGCTGTAACATCAACTTCTTTCCCGCTGTTGTGTTTGCCGCATTGCACTGGTGTTGGACCATAAATAATAGTAATAAAGGATAAATGTATTATACAATACTCAAAGACGCACAGCTTAGATATGACAATTCCCAATTGGGCTGCGCTGGCAAAATACTAACGAGGCTAGTTAGTTAGATAAGAAAGAGGAAATGACAAACTGAGGCCAAATTTGTGTTATTTGACAGACAGTTATGTATTTTTTAGCATTTAGCTACATAGAAGTTTGAGAGGTTTTGTTTGAGTAATTCTATATTAAAAGTGAATGCCACGCCACACACAGTCTTATACAAATTAATTCAAACATTTTCTGTTCACTATACATAAAAACAGAAAATGACGTCCTACATACTGAACAAAAATGACTATGTTGGGGAATTGTCCATTCGGAACTAATTGCATCCAGTTTACCCTTCTCAGTTTGCTTTTTCCATTTTGTGATAAAAACGTGACATTTGATTGTGTGCTCCATTGTCTTCCAGGAAAGGAAAGGAAAGGAAAAATGAACGAGAGAAAAATGAGAGCAGAATGTAAAAGAATAATGTAGTATGTTTGACAGAGGGCTGTGCACCACGGAGGCACAGCTCCATCACAGAGCCATCATTTACAGATCAGCACCTTGGACAGCAGCCAGCCAGCTGGTCCTGTTATAGGAGCACTGTGGTGGTGCTAATGGAAGAACAGGCAAGGGGCTCTAAAACCACAGGGGACCAATTACAATTTCTTTTATTGTTTGGTGAGGTGTGGATTCAAGTGGAATAGAGGTTTTAGACGAGGGAAGGGTGTTTGACAGAAGTTACACTGAACCTAGATAAATTAGAAATTGTCCAGATCAAATAGGAGGGGGAGAGAAAGGAGGATACGAAAGGAAATTTCTACTGCTTCTTTCTCTTTCTCGCTTTCATCCTCTCTGTCTGTCTCAAGGCCCCAAGTTTGTACTTTCATCACTGTCAGATAGGCAGCCAGTTGTTTGCGTGTTTGAATGAAGCATCGTGGTCTTCATCAAAAGCCTATCTACTGCTCCCTGAAAACTACACAATGAAAGGAATGTGTGGAAATGTACTTGCTTTTGTAAGTTATGGTCGGTGGTTCAACAAGATATAATGGTTCAAAATATATTGCATATTCTGAGGATGGAGCAAAAATTACTCCAATGTTCTGTTTTTGTTGTAATACCACTAAAGTTGCACTGATACAAAAATCAAAACCATTGTTTTTAGATAACAACCTTCAGAGGGGAGAAATATGGTGGTAATAATAATTATCCCCCATGGAGACTTCATATATAAATACTGTGCATTTCCCACTCCCTGTGCCATTTTGACAGTTGAATGATGCTCCATACAGAATTACATCAGGTGACCATTAGAAAGTATCAGTGTTCCAATGTTCCTGTTATCAATAAAGCATTTCCTGTCAGATGGTATGTGAGAGCTCTATGACTACTGTGGTGCATTTTCAGATCTTGTTTCAGTCCATGTGGTCAGAGCATTTAGATGAAGCTAAATACACTTCTGAGATGCAAAATAAATAAAGTAAATAAGTACAGTATGGCAGATAGAAGATGATAGGAAGGAAGATATTAAAAATAAAATCCAATCCAACGTCAATTGTGTTAGGTTACAGATTTGAAAATTCCTCAGTCTTTAATTTGATATGACAAGATATTGCAATTTTGGCTTTGGGAAGTTTTACTATATAATCTACTTGGTGTTCTTTCAAAATGAGCTTCATGGATGTACATATGGCTACTCTTACTGCTGGAAATCCAACTGTTGGTCTGTAGGGTGATAAATAATTCTCCGTTCAGAGCACCACTGATCTAATAGACTTCTGGATCTCAGGGCTCGGAAGTGTAAGCTTTGGGGAGCGTTGCGGGGATATGGAGAGTCGAGCCCTGGAGTGATGATGACCTGAATGACCAGGGGAAGGAGCAATATCAGCTTCAAAAGCTCCACCACTTAATGATGTAGTATGTGCTGCTGAAGGGCTGACATGAGGTTGGAACGACCTAATACTGAATACGAGCAGCAGCGGTACCACTGTCCTGGATATACACTACCAGTCCTCTGCCTCTAAGTGCTTAAACACAGTTTCCTTGCAGGTACGTAAATAATTGGAATCCTCTAAAATTCTTTTTCTGGTTCTCGATATTGTGGAAAGCACTTCAAGTAGAGAGACACACTCTGAAATCTGATAAATAACAGAGGAGCAGAACAATAACAAAGAAGAAAAAAATCAACAATGAATCCATTTTTGTAGGGTTTAAAAGGAGCTTGAGTTCCTATAATTTTCTGTCATTTATTTTTCATTCGATGCAAACTATGAGAGATAGAAGAGCACAGTAGTTGTATTAAAGTACCACAACTTCCTTAATAGGAAGCAAATCGGGGCAAGACAAACTGGAAGGCTTCCTATGGTGGTATAGTGTAGTGGTGATGGCTAGTGTAGTGGTGATTCCTCGACCTAGCCAGTATACCTCACTTATCAATTGCATGGGATTGTAGCAATACAAGTTAGAGATTATACTGGATGCGGTTATGATTTAATAGCCTGACAGACAGACAGAAAGACACATACACAGGGAAAATACAAACAAGTCTTTCTCTTTCTGTCTCTCTCTCTTTCTCTCTCTCTCACACACACACACACACACACACATACACACAAAGACACAGAGCCAGCATCAGCTTTCAGGGGCAGGTCTCAGGCTGCCTGCCACTTTATCTCTGGTTGTGGCCAGTAACGGCATGTAGACTTCCTGTCGTATTGCCTTTCACTCATGCAGTTTCACACAGCTCCTGTTTACCACCCCACTGACATCCATACAGTAATTAGAATTGAATCCAATAGGGCAACATGCAGGTTCCTGCAATTTACTTTGAAATAATGTGTACATACTGTATGCATATTGCGCAAGAGCTGGGAAATACTGATTGACAAAGAAGTCCACATGTACATTTTAAGTGTAGTGTATTTTATTCTATTCTTCTAGGCTATTTGTTGCCTACTAGACTAGAGGATTGGATGTTTGGAGATGCAGAGTGCGACTATCACCTATATTACAAACAGTCCAGATTTGGAAAAACAACTCACATAAACAAATGTGTTTTGTTATATGGAAGTGTTCCTGTGCCACTGGGGGATATTAGAGATGCTCAATTGCATGTAGTATGGCCATCTGTTGTGAGACACAGTCAAATTTGTTTACACATTATTGCCAGAGTTTTTATGGGTGCCCTGTGTGGTGAACATTAATCACATGCCATGTAATATGACAGTCTTCCATTGGTGTGAGGAATTCCTAACACAGAGTCAGTGTTGTGGCTGTGTTAGAGGGATAAATCATACCATTAGCGACAATGCTGTTGCAAAACACCACAAGGAATATATTGGCCCAGATTAATCTACAAAATGAGCCAACAATTCAATAACCTTTGTGGTCTATGTGCAACCTGTCATATTTTATTATAGAATTTGTCAACACAAGGATGAGAGGACAAAATAAACCTGCATGAGATTTGATTTGGACAGATTTGTGTGGGCTCACAACATTGTATTTTGTTCTGAAGAGCTTAGCAAACAACATTAGATCATTTTCAAACACGCCGTGAGTAAATGGCTGTCATGTTAGGTGCATGTAGCACTGAAAATCACTCCATTTTCTACTTAGAGCAGCATTCCCAGTGATTTGCCATAGCTACAGTGTCTTTGAGATACTCTAAATTATGGGATCAAGAGGTAGCGATCCCATCTGTCCTCCAATCAGATGAGGATAAGAAGGAAAAAACCACTCTGATACTGTTGCTCCATCACATTGCTCTCTGGACATCAAGCTCCATGCATCACCTTGGCAGCACATTAAGCCTTATGTGCTTTATGTGGTGGGATTATAAAAGGAAAAGTGATCGAAATATCTCATGTTGGCAGAAATACTGCACACACAAAGGGCTACATATTCCAGCTCAAAAAACAATTACTCATCATCAAAGCCTTTTGTCTCTGTGTGCTTTGTTGTTTTGACAAAGAGAAAGGGACCATTCATCACTATGAATGGAGGGAGACACCGTGAATTTAATTTTACTGTACTACAGCACATTCAGCTAAAGTCAGCATTGCTGGATCTTTTGCTTTAAGACAATGGTGATTTGTGGTTTATGATTTATGATTTGTTGGGCTTGGAAAGGCAGCTCTGTCCGGCATGTGTAAATATTTCACAGGTGCAAAAGTTTGTGCTATAAAATAGTGGACACTGAGCTGAGTTGAACAGGTCAGCGCCTCACCAGGTCAGTATCCCACCACATCTGATCCATGTTATAATACACTAATCACAGTCACAATCAGATTAGTCACATACTCACAGTCTAATACTTGTGTAGGATATCAGTTTTAATGGGGATTCTACATTGTTTAGACATAGAAACATAGCTGGGAGAAGAATGAAGCTTCATCTGCACCAGTTGCCTGGAGTTTTGCATTGCACACCACAGACTACTATTTACTACCGACACTATTCTTTGCCTGATAACCATTATTCTTGTCTGAACTTTAAAGAAGACCTTCACTTTTCTGTATCTCCTTTGAATTTACCATTTCAAAGAGCTCATGATCTTCTTAACAACTGCAGGGCTTTTCTGAGTATTGGCTGCTCCAAGGCAACATGCAGAGCTGGAGCAGGAGAATCTGAGAACCTGTTTCTCTCTCTCTCTCTCTCTCCATCTCTCTCTCCCCACTCTCTCTCTCTCTTTGTTCCGCTCTCTCACTCTCTCCCTCTCCCTCTCTCTCTCTCTAACTACCCACATAGCTACCGAACTCTCTTTATCTACCCCCTGTTTTCAAACACATCTGACTTTGACTATGTCAGTTGCACATGGGGCCATTAAATCAGTAGAAACAGAACACAGAAAATCATAGCACTTGGTGGTAACTTTACATGTGACCTTAGATGCCTCCATCAATGCTCAAGATCTACAAACACCCTCGGCAGGTTTGTGACTCCTGCGATCTCATCAACTGCCTCATCAAACTTTGAAACAATCCCCAGGTAGGCAGCAAAGAGAATTCTTGCAATTCCCTAATGGACTTGGACGCTATGACTTATTCAGCAGCCTCACATTCAACCCTGCACCTGAATTTGGGATAGTTTTCATCCATTTCATGTTAGTTCACAGCATCTTGCTCTGTGCTGTGAAAGACCCTGTTGTAAAATACATGAACGCATGAAGGTGTGTGCAATGCTCTCCTGGCAGTTTTTTGGAAGGGTTATAGGAATAACCAAAGTGACCTCATTCAGACAACTTATGCAGATATAAATTTTCAACCACCAAGACAGACCCACCGTATGGGCTGGGCGTTGGGCTGCTGGCCTCAGCACTATCTTCTCGACAAACAACAAATATTAAAACAACAGTTATCTCGACATTTTGTTATGGTCAGTAATTCTGGACTGAACGAAATAAAATTGTGACCATAGCTGATCAGATACATATATAGGCTAAGAATAAATTGAACCTTCCAAAAAAATGTAACCATGCATGAACAGAATGAAATAATGACACTTTATTTCAGCAAAGTTAACTGGGGGTATGCTATTGTAGACTTGGTTTTTGAGAACTTATGCATAACCTAAATTCAGCCTACAAACTATACTAGTTATCTGTTCACTTCCTAGTGTACATACTAAATTATTGACCGCCGGTCTCCTTACTCTCTCTCTAGTGCCCAGCTGAGAGATTTAGGACAGACCGATTGGACTGGCTCCAGAAACTGGCCTATATTTTCAAGAGGTGGCTTTGATCCCCTTGAAAATGTTCCATCTGGACCCTTAAATGATTACAGGAGAGGCAAAGTTAACAAGATGAAGATTGATGAAAACATAATCTAATGCTCATATCCTTAATGATCCTGCAACTGTTAACTAGTCAGTGAAAGGTTGGGCTCATGACTGATGCTTTGACCCAGGATCGGGTACATTCGAAACCAGGCAGTGCCCTGGATTGAGCAACAGTATTAAAACTTAGCCAAACTCTATGCCCTTTCAATCTCTGTCTTCCCTTTGTTTCCTGCCTCATAGACCTTTGATCAGCAGTCCTAGATTTGCACCAATAGCCTACAATATTCAGCACAAGAGGATGGCAAATTGTTGTTATGCAATGCAGAACCATAGTCACCAACATGTCAGCCTTGGCATTGTGTTGCATCAAGCCTCCACTGAGAGCCTCCTGTTTGACTGATGGACAAGGTGTTGTCCTTTCCATAAAATGCCGACCAACATCACATATATATTATTGATATATTCTCTATACAGTGCCTAATTCAGCAAATGGAGAGAGAGGGCATTATATTTTTTTGCTGCACATGTCTAAAGAGTTAGTTCAGCAGCTCAAGCTGACATTTGTCATGGTAACCTGTGATGTCTTAACAGCATACATACCAATGATTGGTGGACTAGGTAGAGGAAAGTGAGACACAGTAAGTCCATATAAAACTCTCCACTATAAAGTATCTGCCCCCCCCCCAAACAACAAACAACATGACAGCTTGATAATACAAATAGAACATGAGTGGCTGTAGTTCACGGCCAGTATTCAGTATTATAGTTGTAACAAACTGTCACAGATTTCCCCTTAAGCATAGGCTTATTACTGGGATTCTTATTTCCATGGAGAGGAAAACCCCAGCAGTAAATTTAGGGATGGCTTGATATCAGAGTAAATGTGATGTGTGCTGTAATCTTGCAGCCCTGTCCTACCAGGTTTGACAAGCATCAGTGCGGTGAATCCAAATGCAATTGAATGAAGTCATGAAGCACAGTTAGCACAGATATGTCCAATTTGTCTCTGATTTTCCATGCTTCTACTACTGAGTTACCTCCATTAGCTGTCCTAATGTGTTGTGAAATTATACCAAATTTCTATAGCCAGCTTTATTGTTGAAGTAACTTCCAATGAGGTATAAAAATTGGGAAAGGGAAATTGGGCATTTTAGTCATCAAGCATTTTGTTAAGGGGAGTGAGGGACTGCCTGGTTTCAATTATTATGTAGATCGTAACTTATGAAAACAAACCTACAAAGGATCTATTGACCAAAGCCTTACGGGACAATTAGGAAAATGATGAGATGGGGAAAAAAATCAATCAATTCACAATCAAGCACAACCTATTACAAAACAATAACAAGACAAAACAACAAACAATTGTGCAAATGTAAATAACCTGCAAATATAGTTAAATAATGAAACGTTTTTTGCTTGATACACTTTAAATTTTAACTGTCAAGAGAAAGAAAACCTCCCATGTGAAACGCTTATAAGGACAGCATAAGGACAGCATAAGGTTTCATGGAGACCGAGTGACTCTGCTATGTCAGAGTAACACTTCAATAGTGGAGCTCTCAGCAGGCAGCCAATTTGAGTCCCTGGGCTACTCCTCCCCCCCAGCAGGGACCCCCTGACCTCCTAACTGAGGGCAGCAGGATGAGGAATGGCTGTCTGCAGCAGACCACTTGCAAGGTTTATGGACATCAGAGGAGATGTAGAATGGTCTGTGCAGAAAAAAATGAAAGGATTGGGTTGATTAAAATTTCTGGGAAATATGAATTTCAATTTAGCCGTTTGATCATTTGAATGACAGTGGATAGCAATGTGTTCTTGCTCTCCACTTTTATATGGAGCATCAGTCGTGCTGAAATACTGATGAGAGGAAACAGGAAATCACACACTCAAATATATGAAGAGTTTCCAAAACGTTATATACTGTATTCATTTTGGAAGAAAAGCATTTCATTATTCTATATCTCTAAAATATAGATGATCCGGATTGATATCATTTTGTCAAATAAGGACTAATTATTTATCAACTAAATTCTATCCTACCGTAATTTATTTTAGTTTTTACATGAATTTGAAGTACTGCATTATGTGTTTCAAAATCCCTGACAGAACTACGTTGTTTTTGTTATTTCTAGTTACAACACATGCACTCTATGCTTCACATGACAGTCACTAGATAGTTGCAGGGTCATAGCCATTTTATGATGTCAAGTGTGAAGACAAGCTATGACCTGTGGAACTGAACTCCCAAGCGCTCAATCTGTGGACTGATACTTTAATTGCCAAAAGAATACATAGCTAAACACATTACACAGTACACAAGGCTCCTGAGCTGCTGACGTCTTGCTTGCATATTCCCAAAGAGGTTAGGTGGACTGGAGTCTCTAAATTGCTAATAGATATGGATGTGAGTGTCTGTCTATCTGTGTTATCCCTGTGATTGACTGGTGACCTGTCCAAGGTGTCTCCCTGCCTTTCACTCAATGTATGCTGGGATATGCTTCAGCCTCCTGCAACCCTGAATAGGAATAATATAGAGAAGATAGAGATACTACAGAGAAAATGAATGAAAATGAATGAATGAATGAATGAATGAATGAATGAAAATTGGATTTCATGGATGGTTGCTCAGATGTTGTCTGTCTAGGTGTACTTTAATTGGATTTTCCAAACTCTAATTTGTGAACACCAAAATTCAGAATAGCGTTTCTGGCTTGACAAACAATGCTTAGGGAGCCAAGGTGTCCTAGTGGTTAGAGAGGCCATCCCATAACTGGAAAGTCACAAGTTCAACCTCAGCAAGAGAGAGTGTGTCCATCAACAGCCTTGTTTCCTGTGCAAGCATTGCCTACCTGCTCAGTTTGTCACTCTGCAAATAAATGCCTAAAATAAAAATAGATGATAAAAATAGCTTTCTAGCTATCATATTGTCTTTCACATTTACTTCATCTCACAGAGAGAGCTGCCACATCTTGTGGTTAATAAATTCTCAGTTGAACATTGCTACTCAAATCCAGGTTATAGAGAATTTATGGTGAATAACAGGATATGATGGCCCCAACACCCTCACACCCCCTCCCCAAGGAATGAGTCAGAGCCATGTACTGTCAAACAGAGGACAGGGGTCTCAAAAAAGCAAAGCCTGCTTCATTCTTCAGTGTCACATTCACTTCACTGCTCGATATGGCTGGAGGACAGAGCATCATTCTCCAGGGTTTATATGGGAACTTGAGCACTATGAATTCATCTACTCTCTAGCTGCAGTGGGTTTGAGAAACTTCAGAAGGCATTATCTGAGTCAACTGATTTATGCAGCAATAGGCTGCCTTATGGTGCTGTACAGCTGAGTGAAATCTTACAGAAGATACAGAAGAAAATGTGGACAAAAAGATGGCATATTACACATAACATGGAAAGTCCTTGTTGCAGTTTTTCATGAGACCCTATGACAAGCCACAATGTTGGAGGCCCACCTGGGCCTAATAATAGTGTTGTGGCCCTCTCTATCAAAAATGGCTGTGTAAAATGAAGAAATCTAACATATAATGATGTGCAACAATCTCTAACATGAGTTGGAGGAGTTTTCACTGTCCTACTGTTCTCCTTTCCCCAGGGTATTATAGGTAAAAACACATACCTGACCTTGGCTCATTGTAAGCCCACAATTGATTTACTCTAAATATAAGGATTACTGCACCACCCCTGTACAGTGCTCTTGGTGTCCTGGAGGAGAAAAACACATCTGTCTGAGAGAATCCTGGATATTAGAGAACTCTCTGAATGGATAGGGGTAGGAAGAGGAAGATAGAGGACAGTGGGATATAACCTTGGCTTTAATAAGGCCTCCAGGGTGTGCCTTGAGGAGAGTCCACCGTCACCCATGTTTCTCATTCCTTTTCCAAAAGCGAGAGTAGAGAGAGACCATGCCTCTCCTCAGAGGAACATAGAATCGGGGAGAGGGAGAGTTTGGATGAAGGAGAGAAAAGATGGTAGCATTAGCTTGAACATAGAGAGGACAATGGTGAGGAGAGCATGCTTAATCACAAACTGACAAACAAAAACTCAAATTATAAAAAAAACAGAAAATGTTTGTATCCTGTCACATCAATGAGTGACTGCCCAATGTTCCTTCCATAGAGCACATCAAGATATATGTGGACTAGAGGCTTTTGAGTATGTAATATTTTTGAATCTCAGTTGTGTCACTGCCTTTAAGTCAGTGCATTACTGGTGGAGAAGAGCAGGGGGATGCACGATTTTATCTGAACTAATGTGACATAAACAACTCCCACTGATGAGCGATAATTGAATTATAGTGTATTGACCCTCTGTTTATGCTTGTGTCCTACTTTGTCTATGTGTGTGTGTGATTGGATGTGTTAGTGATTCACAACAAGTCCAGTCAGACCATTAGTGCCTATACTTGAGTGGATGATGGGCTGTCTACATTGAACTTATTGTTGTGTGCGAGCAGTGTCATGCAATTACATAAAGATGAGCGGTCGGCTAATCGTTCACGTGGGACTGTCACTCTCTGTGCCAGTACAGAGTGCTGACAATATGGTCATGTTTTGGTACAAAGTAGTGAAGCAGAGCCTGTTCGAGGTTGGCAGCTTTGATGATGTAACTGCATAGTGCAAATCAAGGTTCGGCAGAAACTTGAGTAGAGCAGAGCAGAACGAGAATCACAATCTTGCGTTTTTATATGTGTAGTATATCTTGACATTATCTTTTGTTTGATTATCAGGGCCAACAAGCTTTACTTCTTCACAGTTTCTCTTTGTTGTCCTCATGAGGTGGGTCTCTCTGTACTACCCCATGAGACCTCTACTCAAGACTACTGAAAGTTGTTATATAAAGTTTCTGAAACTTGCAGCTTGCAGCAGGTTGAGGAGTTTCTCTCTGTGTATCAGTTTGAGTATGCCCTTGTGTTACTCAAGGGTGTCGTGTAAACCCCCCTCTTCTCTTTCTTTACTCTTAAGCAAAAAATGCTTTTCCTGTCTGTGGAAACCTGCCAATTTTGATTTTTTTCTGGTTCCTTGGACATGAACGTGAAAGTGATAGTTTGGTTTCAGTTACCACAGCATGCAGACAGATTTCATGACACCCTTTACCCCCCCCCCCCCCCCCTCTCTTTCT